>SJYX01017969.1:0-44064 GCA_006410675.1 Oreotragus oreotragus | reverse complement strand
GTGGGCACGGGACCCAGTGCTGCGGAGGGCGCAGGGTGGGTGCGGGCTCTGTGGCTCACAGGGCAGGATGTGCTGGCGGGCGCTGCCGGGGTCTCGGGGAGGCCACAGTCGCGTGGGGGGCAAAGGCTGCTGTGCCCTCGTGGACCTCTTCCCCGTGAGGGCAGGTTCCAGCCAGGGGATCCCTCCTGGCCACGGGTGTGGCACCCCAGGGCTCAGCGGGCAGCGGAGAGGCTGGCGTAGGGAGAGTCCGGGGGCTCCTGCGCGCCTGCAGCCGGGGCACAGGCACAGCGGCCGCGGCAGTGGCGCCCGAGTGAGGGGCGAGGGTGCAGCAACCAGCGGAGCCGCCACCCGACGGGCCCACGGACGGCAGCACAGCGGCGGCCTGGCCCGGGCCCCGGGATGGCGGGTCGGGCAGCACTCCGCCCCGGGCGCAGGGAGCGGCCGCGCAGACGGCAGCCCGCTGGGGCCCTCGGGAGCCGGGCTCCGGTGCGGGGGCTCCAGCCCCAGGGTGCGGGGAGCGGGGCGAGGCAGGCGGTCCCACCGGCCGGTCAGCGCTGGGGAAGAGCCTCGCCGACGTCAGAGGCGGACTTTACCACTGAGCCACCGGGCAGCCCAAAGAAAGCACCACAGCAGGTACGTGCATGCGACCGTCTTCTCAATCAGATTTTCACTTTAGAGTAGTTTCAGATTTATAGAAGATTGTAGAGACAGTACAGAAAGTTTCCTGTACCTCATATTCAGTTTCTCTTATTATTAACCCTAGTGGCATATTTGCCACAATTAGTGAGCTAATACTGATGCATCATTACTAACTAAAGTTAATAATTTGTTCAGATTTGCCTCATTTTCTCTTAATGTCCTTGTTCCAAGATCCTGGTGGAATATCGAATTGCACAGACGTAATCATTTCTTCTTAAGCTTCTCTTGGCCACGACGCTTTCTCAGACGCTTCTTGTTCCCACAGCCTTGTAGTCCTAAGCAGTGCGGGTCCAGTGTTTGGTGTAATGTCCTTTACTCAGAATCGATTTGTCCCTTTCCACTAGTAAATTGGGATTATGTGGTTTGGGAGGAAGGCCACAAAGATAAAGTGCCACTTTCGTCACATCATACGAAGAGTGCATATAGGTGGTAACATGTCTCGCTGATACAACCCGACACCATCTGGCTGAGGTCATGTTATCATGTCTCTTCACTTAAAGTTAGCATATCCCCCCATGTCATACACACTCTGAAGGAAGTCATTATGCACAGCCCACATCTGAGGAGTCGGGGGTTATGCTCCAACATCTGGAGAGAGAAGTGCTCTACCGAACCTGCTGACAGGAAAGATATGTAGGACGTGCCTCCTGCAAAGTGTAAAGAATCAGTGGCAGGAGCCACCCTGCCTCTTGCACGGCTAAAGGATGAACCAGTCAGAGGTGGACGCAACCTGAGCTCAGCGATTTGCTTCTGGAGTTTACCTATCCTGAGTTTTTACCAGACTCTTCCAGAATTCGAAATATGAGCCACCTCTTCCAGTATCATAGTAGTTAAATCTGTTCACTTGTAACTTCCCCACTCTGTACCTAACATATTAGGTTGGGGAGCCTGTTAACAGAAGGAAGGGCCTCCATATTCACTATAACAGAGGCCCCTGGTGATTTGCAAACCAAGAAATGCCTGGGATTGCTTGCACCTTTCATTATTATCAAAATCCATTGCTGTGGACATGTAGAAACTGCCGATTAAGGTTAAAATTAGAGCCAGGTTCCTTGATATTTTGCTTGCTTGTCTGTGAAGTTTTCTGTGAGCTAAAGGCAGTTACTGATAATCATAGAAACATTGGTCTGCTAAAAGAGGATTACTGTATAGTTGCAAGCTCAAAAAGAAACAAGCTGTACATGCAATAAGTACATTTTTTTCTGATTAGTACAAAACAGCTGCCAGGGTGAAGGGAACGCTGAGGGACAGAGCTCTTCTGTGCAGCCCGCAGCTACATTTCTGAAGGACAAAGGCAGCGCCCCAGAAAGAGGAGAGAAGCAGAGAGCGGAACTTCATAGGCCATGCCCAGGGCCGGAAGCGCCCACCACACAGTCCTCTAACAGGGCACACATTTGCTTCTGTCATTTTGCAACATATCTAATGACTTAAACGTATTCTCTTTCTGACTCACTGTGAGTCAGTTTTAAACAACCTTCTGCTATACTGTGTTAGAGGAAAGAACTACAGTTGTCAAAATGATACCCAACTAGGATATCCAAAGCACACAACACAAGTTGCCACCTCTCCTCTACCATGATTCGGCTTTAGAAACCTGAGAAGACTCTAAACATTCTGGGGCCTTGGTCCCTGCATCTGGGACAAGCTGGGATAAGTGCTCAATGATCTCTTACAGATCCGAAACAGGGCATGACTCCAAGTTGGGTAATTACCGCTTGGGGAAAGACAGAGTTCCCAGAAGGATGAACTCTTTTCCAGGAAGGTGGAAAGACAATGGGTCTGCAACCCTGGAGTGGAAGTATGAAGCCCACTCTTTAGAAATATGACATGTAAGCCAAACATGGACTCTACTCAGGGACATCACCAGGTGGTCGATACCATCTGACTGATTGATGTGGTGAACGTTTCTAGCCCCAATCAATAAAGTCATATTGATTATATTCTTTGCAGCCGAAGATGGAGAAGCTCTATACAGTCAGCAAAAACAAGACCAGGAGCTTCCTGTGGCTCAGATCATGAACTCCTTATTGCCACATTCATACTTAAATTGAAGAAAGTAGGGAAAACCACAAGACCATTCAGGTATGACCTAAGTCAAATCCCTTTTGATTATACAGTGGAAGTGACAAATAGATTCACGGAATTAGATCTGAGTGCCTGAAGAACTATGGACAGAGGGTCGTGACATTGTACAGGAGGTGGTGATCAAGACTGTCCCCAAAAAAGAAAAAGGCAAAAAGGCAAAATGTCTGTCTGAGGAGGCCTTACAAATAGCTGAGAAAAGAAGAGAAGTGAAAGGCAAAGGAAAAAAGGAAAGATATACACATTTGAATGCAGAGTTCCAAAGAATAGCAAGGAGAGGTTTTTTAAAAGCCTTCCTAAGTGATCAATGCAAAGAAATAGAGGAAAACAATAGAATGAGAAAAACTAGAGATCTCTTCAAGAAAATCAGAGATGCCAAGGAACATTTCACACAAAGATGGGCACAATAAAGGACAGAAATGGTATGAACCTAACAGAAGCAGAAGATACTAAGAAGAGGTGGCAAGAATACACGGAAGAACTATACAAAAAAGATCTTCATGACCCAGATAATCACAATGGTGTCATCGCTCACCTAGAGCCAGACATCCTGGAACGTGAAGTCAAGTGGGCCTTAGAAAGCATCACTACGAACAAAGCTAGTGGAGGTGATAGAATTCCAGTTGAGCTATTTCAAATCCTGAAAGATGATGCTGTTAAAGTGCTATACTCAATATGCCAGCAAATTTGGAAAACTCAGCAGTGGCCACAGGACTGGGAAAGGTCAGTTTTCATTCTAAATCCAAAGAAAGGCAATGCCAAAGAATGCTCAAACTACCGCACAATTGCACTCATCTCACATGCTATCAAAGCAATGCTCAAAATTCTCCAAGCTAGGTTTTAACAGTACATGAACCGAGAACTTCCAAATGTTCAAGCTGGTTTTAGAATAGTCAGAGGAACCAGAGATCAAATTGCCAACATCCTTTAGATCATAGAAAAAGCAAAAGAATTCCAGAAAAATGTCTATTTCTGTTATTGACTACATCAAAGCCTGTGACTGTGTGGATCACAACAAATTGTGGAAAATTCTTCAAGAGATGGGAATACCCGATCACCTGATCTGCCTCCTGGCAGGTCAGGAAGCACCAGTTAGAACTGGACATGGAACAACAGACTGGCTGGTTCCAAACTGGGAAAGGAGTAGCTCAGGCTGGTGCGTTGTCACCCTGCTTATCTAACTTACACGCAGAGCACATCATGTGAAATGCCAGGCTGGATGAAGCACAAGCTGGAATCCAGATCGCCAGGAGAAATATCAGCAACCTCAGAAAAGCAGATGACACCACCCTTATGGCAGAAATGAAGAGAAACTAAAGAGCCTCTTGATGAAGGTGAAAGAGGAGAGTGAAAAAGCTCGCTTAAAACTCAACTTTAAAAAAACGAAGATCATGGCATCCAGTCCCATCACTTCACAGAAATAGATGGGGAAACAATAGAAACAGTGAGAGACTTTGTTTTCTTGGGCTCCAAATCACTGCAGGTGGTGACTGCAGTCATGAAATTAAATGATGCTTGCTCCTTGGAAGAAAAGCCATCACCAACCTAGACAGTATATTAAAAAGCAGAGACATTACTTTGCCGACAAAGGTCCATCTAGTCAAAGCTATCGGAGAAGGCAGTGGCACCCCACTCCAGTGCTTTTGCCTGGCAAATCCCATGGACGGAGGAGCTGGTGGGCTGCAGTCCATGGGGTCGCTACGAGTCGGACTCGACTGAGCGACTTCACTTTCACTTTCACACATTGGAGAAGGAAATGACAACCCACTCCAGTGGTCTTGCCTGGAGAATCCCAGGGACAGGGGAGCCTGGTGAGATGCTGTCAGTGGGGTTGCACAGAGTCAGACACGACTGAAGCGACTTAGCAGCAGCAGCATGTATGGATGTGAGAGTTAGGCCATAAAGAAAGCTGAGTGCCAAAAAACTGATGCTTTTGAACTGTGGTGTTGGAGAAGACTGTTGAGAGTCCCTTGGACTGCAAGGAGATCAAATCAGAGAATCCTAAAGAAATCAGTCCTGAATACTCATTGGAAGGACTGATCCTGAAGCTGAAACTTCGATACTTTGGCCACCAGATGGGAAGAACTAACTCGTTGGAAAAGACCCTGATGCTGGGAAAGATGGTTGGATGGCATCACCAACCAGATGTACGTGAGTTTGAGCAAGCTCCAGGAGTTGGTGATGGACAGGGAAGCCTGGGGTGCTGGAGTCCAAGGGGTCACAAGAGTTGGACATGACTGACTGAACTGAACAGAACTGATCAGTTTCAGATGAACACCAAAGTGGATCAGTTATACATAAACGTGTATCCACCAAGTCTTATTCATATTTATGCCCTGAAAACCTTTCATAGAGTCAGACACAAGAGAGATGATAAAGTGTGACCCATTATGTTTTGGCATTAAGGTAGATATTATGGACTACAGACGG
The DNA here is from genome assembly GCA_006410675.1 of Oreotragus oreotragus. Taxonomy (NCBI): domain Eukaryota; kingdom Metazoa; phylum Chordata; class Mammalia; order Artiodactyla; family Bovidae; genus Oreotragus; species Oreotragus oreotragus. The sequence continues at coordinate 38,853 of SJYX01017969.1, read as the reverse complement.
TAGACAAGACAAAATCCTGAAGGAGTTTAAACCGTGGGCCAGCCCACTGGGCAGAAGCCGAAGTGTAAACCAGGAACAGCGGTTATAAGTCACCACAGGCAGCTGGGACTTACAGAATTTAACCAGGAAACCCATATTTTCCATCAGTGACTTTATTGCTGTTTATGGAGAGATTTCTTAACTGGAAGAGGTTGTGCCGAGTTCCCAGAGATAGCCTCTTTTATCAAGAGATGAAAGTGTATGCTCTTAAGTCGGTAAAGGCTTCTTCCTAACTAATATTTGGTTGGCAGTGTGAATAAACCAGTAGTGGTTTACTCACTAAGCCGTGTCTGACTCTCGCAACCCCATGGACTGTAGCCTGCCAGACTCCTCTGCCCATGGGGACTCCCAGGCAAGGGCATTGGAGTGGGTGCCGGTTCCTTCTCCAGGGGTCTTCTTGACCTGGGGGCCAGACACAGGCCTACCTGCATTACAGGCGGTCTCTCTGCCAACGGAGCCTTCAGGGACTGTGGAAAGACCAGAACTCAGAAAATGGAGAGGAAAGAGATCTCTGCTAAAGGGTTGCACAGAAGACCTTGCTTCTCAAAGGACAATCGATGCAGGGCAAACTCACTTGGATTTTAGATCAGGTTTTGTCTCAATAATTACAGGACTTTGGTAAACCCCTTGGGTTTGAGAGAAGGGAATTGAATCATATTTTCTTCATAATTTCTTCTTATGTAAAGTTTCTAGAATTATTTGACTGACGGATTTCAAGCAATGCCTTTTAAAATGGTAAGAGGACTTTGAAGGGGATCTGAGCGTTATTATGCTTTCAGGTTCCCAGGATAGTTCTAACATGTAGCCAGTTTGAGACCACTGGGCTTTGGATGAGTGAGTGAGTGAAAGCTGCCCAGTCATGCCCACCACTTTGCCACCCCGTGCACTATACAGTCCAGGGAATTCTCCAGGCGAAATACTGGACTGGGTAGCCTTTCCCTTCTCCAGAGGGCCTCCCCAACCCAGAAGCTGAATCAGGGCCTCCTGCATCGCAGGCGGACTGTCCACCGTGGAGCCGTCAGGGTCGCTACCTAAATGGCTTTTGAAAGGTGATGAAAAGCAACCAGTTAGAATGCCTTGTTCTGAGCACAGTCTATGCTCCTTGTGTTTTCTGAGTCTCCTCTCATTCTCAGTTTAGAAAAGTGACCTGAGTCAAGGACTTGAAAAGCTCCACCTACCAGAGGGCTGAAAAGAGGCGAGTTTCAGGAGTGGCCGTGCCCATAACGGCGCAGTTTCTGCTTCCCACGGAAACCCAGCGTGTGTGTCTTCTCGCTAATGCGCCAGGACATTTTTTACAAAGCGTGGGGACTCTGCGCTTCTGCTCGCCCAGAACTGCGCCCAAGCCCAGAAATCCGTGAGCAGAGAAAAATTCCCTTGTAGGGTCGGGTCGTTCCTGTGAAGGGACACACCTGGAACTGAATGGCTTCAGGCGGCACCTGTGGCATGGAGCGGCCGCGGAACCCGTGGCTGACGCAGGACCGTCCTGTCTCAACGCCCCGCACGTGGCTCGTATCCTACCGACGAGCTGCAGAGCGGTGTGATGACGGGCTCAGGACTTGGTGAACTGGACAGCAAAGTTCATTGGAATAATGGCCTCACGAGCACTCAGAAGCCCCTGGAGGACCAGGCCTGGAGCTGTAGGATGAGCCCGGGACCAGGCCTCGTGGGCACAGTGGGGCGCAGCTGCCGCCCTACAGGGAGGACTCCGGACGGGAGCATGTGCCCTGACCTCTCCACCGCCGACCCTCCAGGCCTGCGCTTCGGTCACAGGTCAACACTGCCTCCGGTTCCAAACGGCCAGACTTCTGTATTTTCGGAACTAAGCTGCAGGAATTTCAAATTACTCAAAGGAACTTTCTTGCCGTTGTCGAGGAACGAGCGACGCTTGGGCAGCAGTGACTTCAGCCGGGACCCTTCGAGCAGAAACGGTGCCCTCACAACAGCTGCAAGTGCACAGCCATCAGCAGGAGCTGCCAGCTGGCGCTTCCTCCTCCTCATAAAAGCGCAGAAAAGCACCGCGCTGTTTTCATGTCTGAAGGGAGTAAGGAAGATCAACTTGCAACACCATAACCTTGCAAGGTTTTAGACGTTCTGTGTAAATGGGAAAATTCTAGTGCGACTTATGAGCTACAGCCCTTTGGTGCAAGTGTCATGATGCTGACAATCAGTTCAGTTCAGTTCAGTCGCTCAGTCGTGTCCGACCCTTTGTGACCCCATGAATCGCAGCATGCCAGGCCTCCCCGTCCATCACCAACTCCCAGACTCTACCCAAACTCATGTCCATCAAGTTGGTGATGCCATCCAGCCATCTCATCCTCTGTCGTCCGCTTCTCCTCCTGCCCCCAATCCTTCCCAGCGTTAGGGTCTTTTCCATTGAGTCAACTCTTTGCATCAGGTGGCCAAAGTATTGGAGTTTCAGCTGCAACATCAATCCTTGCAATGAACTATCCAGGACTAATCTCCTTTAGGATGGACTGGTTGGATCTTCTTGTGGTCCAAGGGACTCTCAAGAGTCTTCTCCAACACCACAGTTCAAAAGCATCAATTCTTCAGTGCTCAGCTTTCTTCACCACCCAACTCTCACATCCATACATGACCACAGGAAAAACCATAGCCTTGACTAGACGGACCTTTGTTGGCAAAGTAATGTCTCTGCTTTTAAATATGCTCTCTAGGTTGGTCATCATTTTCCTTCTAAGGAGGAAATGTCTTTTAATTTCATGGCTGCAGTCACCATCTGCAGTGATTTTGGATGCTGACAATAGGGCCTGTTTAAATCTATCAGCAAACAAGAAGGGGCACTTCCAGGGAAGGTGGACACAAACCTGCTGAGGTGAGGAAGAGGGGCCTCGCTCAGGGCAGAGTCAGAGTCTGTGTGGGCACTCACACAGCCGTGGAGCCTGCGTTTTCTGCAAAGACCTACAACCTGCATGCATGCGATTACATCATTTGCTTTATAAACACAGTGTTGAATAAATTCTATTAAACACCAAAACACTCCTAGTATGAGCACTGAGGCAAAAATGGGGGGGACGTGGAGAGCCCAGAGAAGACTCAGCTCCACCCTCTGGCACTGGGTGCCATTCCTCAGGGCCAGAGCTAGAAGGGACACCCTAGCCTCTGCGCACCGTTCACAGCTTCCCAGCATACACCGCGGAGAGTCATCACATTCAGCTCTCTTAAAACCTATTTAGTTACTGTTCACAGATACAGGACTGTATAGAAATTTGGAATATATTTAGTAAAAAAAAAAAAAAGGGGGTAAAAATGACTGATTTTAAAATACTACAAAATTATGATCTCAAGAATGTAAAGTATGTAAATATATGAAAGCAATGTACGAAAAACTCCCCTTCAGGGAGACACTTGCCCTCTGTCTGGCTCTGACGCTCCCAGTCCATGTGCTGCCGTGGCAGTGCTTATCCTCGAGGGACACCGAGGCAGAGGGGCCTGTCCCAGCCACTGTGTGCTCTGGGGGTTTCTCAATGCCACAAGCAAGCTCATTCGAACAAAAGTGTATACTGGAAATCTTGGACTCTTACCACACTTGTAATAGGGTCAATTAATTCAGGAAATGACATAAAGGAATGCCATTTGTCAGAAAAACTACCTTTGAAGAACATTAATCTAACGCAAGGAAGCTCCCTGGGATCATCATGACTTGCGACGTGGCGGAAATGGGCCTTCTGGAAATTCTGCCATCAGAAGGTAAGGGAGTATTTTCAATGGCTAAAATAAATGCTGCTGACAGGGTGACCAAGGTCTTACTGAATCACATCACTCCAGTTCTTCCTGGATTGCATCACCCTAATCATCTAGAATCCAATAGGGAAACATTTTGTTTCTGTGGTGACTTAGGGCTCTCTAAAACCCTATAAATGCCTATTATAGCTCACCATAGTCCTTTTCATCCCCAGGCTTCCGGACAGCTGGAATGATTAAACCATACCCTAAAGGATTCTTTGGTTAATTTACATCAAGCCAGTGACTTACAGTGGCCCAGAGCATTGCTGCTGTTTCTATTAAAACAAGGTCGACTTAGAGCAAGCACACTCATTTTCCCTTGGAGTCAGTGTTTGGAGATCTTAGCCTTTAGAAGATAAGCCTCCTCTTGACCTGAAAACACAGGGATCAGACACTGCGAGTTAGCCTCCCCAGCTCGCGACGCCATCGTGTGTCTGGACGCTGGAAAGTCATCTGAGGAAGACAGTCCCGCATCCACCAGGAGCACAGGTCTGAGGGTCTCAGTGACAGGCTGGAAAGCCGTGGAGCTAAACCCAGCCCAGGTGGTACTGGTGACTCACAGGACCCTCAGAATGAAGGAGAGATGTGCTGCACACACGAGCATATATAACCGTGCAGAGCAGCTGTAACTCCCAAGGGCCTCAGGGTTAACTTCTCCAGACAGTAACCTCCGCGTCAGGGACTTGTAAGCAGAAGTAATTCATAAACCATGACACTGGGCAGTTTCGTTAAAAACACATAAAACACCATTTACAAAGAACGAATGAAATGAGAGCGAAACAGTTGCGGTTTATGAACTTTAAAAAGTTGGAAAGCAATATTGTCACTGGCTGGTGGTGAGCCGACACGCTGCTGCTGCTTCCGCGCTAAGCCGTGCCTGACCCTTTGCTGAGCCCGTGGACTGGAGCCCTTCCCGCTCCTCTGTCCATGGAACTTTCCCAGGCGAGAATACTGGAGTGGGGCGCACTGCTTTCCTCAGGGGATTTCCCACGCAGGGATCATCTCCTGCATTGGCCGGCGGCTGCTTTACCGCTGAGCCGGGAGGGACGCTCAGTGAGCCACGCCTACACTGGCGCTGTCTATCGATGCGAAAGCAACAGTAGGGATTTGAACTGCTAAAAAGTTCATAGTCTGTCTAAGTATCCATCCAAATTAAATGATCACATTTGTTTAGGCACATTTGTATGAAGATGCATAAGACAGAGAGAGAAGAAGAAATAAAGTTGTTAAAAGCCTCCCAGCTAAGAAACTGGTTTAAGTAAATCATATGTTTTGGTTAAATGAGATTGGATTCAGCCAATGAATGTCCAATATTTTTATATATTAGAAGCATGCAGAGCATAACGTTTAAACAAGAAAACGGGGACGGAGCCGCCTGGCACCTATCTGGGAGGAATCCTGCCAGCTGCTGACGCGGCCACCCCTCAGTGCGGGCCCAAGCCCCCTCGCTCCTGCCCTGGCGGAGGGCGCTGCCGGCTCTGGCCCGGGGACTCTTGTTGAAGGAGCTCCCCCAGGCCCCGCCGCGCCCAGGAGGGCAGGAAGCAGAGGGTGCGCCTCCTCCTTCTGCCTTTGCTTCTGGCCAGACTCTCAACAGACGAGACGATGCCCACTGCGGGGCGAGGGCTGCCTGCACGGCTGAGCCCACTGATTCAAGCGCTAACTGCACCCAGAAACACCCTCACAGACACGCCCAGAAAGAACCCTTGCTCTTGACACATAAAAGTAAGCACCACAGCGTTACTGACCAGAGAAACACTAGCCAGATATTATATGAAAGCAAGTGTGGAAAGCAAAACCATGCAAGTTTAATTTATATCAGGAAAAGTTGCAGAAGTTAATCTAACAACTGTCAAAATGTTGAGTGCTTTCTTCCCTGGGCAGAAGTTATTTCAGTTGGATAAACTGAAAGGAAAAAAAAAAGGCCATTGGCATGACAAATAGAGAGAAAAAACACAAACTATAATTGATAGTAGCTATAGAAATGGAGAGACTATTTAGTTATATTTTCTACCGGCTCGAATACAGGAACGAAGTTTGGAGGACAGCGTTCATAACGATACACAAGAGCGAGGCTATTGCTGTAACAGGTCAGGTGCACATGATCCCAGAGTATGGGCAGGAGGCAGAAGGACCACCCTGAGACAAAATATAATTTGGACCACCAGTTTAAGGAGAAAAGTGCCACCAGCATCTGAGCTCCGAGAAGTCCTCTGAGGGGCACCCTCCCAGGAGACCAGGGCAGCCGGCCCTCTCCTGTCCCGTGAGGGGCCAGCACGTGGGGCTCACAGGTCCGGGAGCAAGGTGATGCCCCGGGGGAGGGCCAGGATCCTGTGGGGCTTCCCTGGGGTGCACACAAGGCCAGTGCCCTGGCGCAGGAGAAGGAAAGACACTTACGAGCTGGAATTTCCCACCTCCGAACACGTGGGAGCTTCCACCAGATATAATTTGACTTCTAAAAAGAAAGATAAGTGGTCCTCTTGCACTGAACATTGAGGAATAGGTAATGATTGCAGCCTGAATGTTCTCGATGTTGAGACCCTTTAAACTGAACAGTCACCACCCGTGAGCTGATGCAGTCACTGCATCACCTGTGACACGCATCTTGACTTCAGGAATGTCAGAACATGGAAAAGCATGCCGGGCGTGGAGGAGACAGGGTGGTTAGACAGGAATTCCGATACAAAATTCAGACCCTAAGAAGCTCTTTGCAATTCTCTCAACACGTTTTGAAAACTCCTCTGATAACATCAAAGGTATTCAACGTCTCAGGTATCACTAGTCTAAGCAGATAACTTACCTCCGTGTGGGCACCTATTCGGAGGAGGGTAAGAGCTGGACAGACTCAGTGACTAACACCTTCACCTTTCACGTGGCACCCGCTCCAGTCTTGTTGCCCGGAGAGTCCCATGGACCGAGGGGCCCGGGGGCTAGGGTCCGGGAGGCCGCAAAGAGGCAGGCGGGACCAGTGCGGGAACGCACTTCCCCGCAGGCCCCGGAGTCTCCGCGCAGAGGCTCGGCCCCGGGGGGCGGCGAGAGCGGCAGGGACGCCGCCCCGGGCAGAGGCCCCTGGAGCCAGTGGGCGCCAGCGCCGAGCCCGGGCACTTGCCACACAGACTCCTCTCAAATCTGCCTGCACGCCACACACCGACCAGAGAGAAGAGGCGTGTGTGTGAGGGCTGACGCTCACAGTTAGCCAGCCTCGGCCAGGAAATTCAGAAGGATGGAAAAGCAAGAACATCCAGTTACAGGATATAAAATCAGGCACCCATTTCAGTTCCACCTGAAAACTTTCTAAGGCGCAGCTTATGCCTCTGGGAAAGGGTGACAGTGAGAGTTGCCGCCTTCTCCCTGTTTTCCTCTAAAAATTCCCGTTTCCTCCCTGTTCCCAGCTAGATGCTCAGCTGTCCTGTTTAGTCGCTCAGTCGTGTCTGACTTTGTGACCCCATGGACTGCAGCACCCCAGGCTTCCCTGTCCCTCACCGTCTCCCGGAGCTTGCTCAAACTCAGGCCCATAGAGTTGGTGATGCCATAAATAGCAGGTCATTTTGTCTTAACCAAATGTTTCATGAAAACCAATAAAGATGTTAGAGTTCCCAAATAATATATGTTTTGCAAAGTACAATATCTCTATCTGGGGAAAAATTTATATAGAGAAAAGGATAAATTTTTTTCTCAAATAAAATTTGGTTACACCCTAAGTAGGGCATTAAAGAGTAGTTAAGTACTTTTTTCCAAGAAAACCCTATATCAAAATTTGATCTGTATTTTCTGAGGGTGAGCAATACGGCACAAGACTGGCATAATATATTTAAAACAAAGCCGAAGCTAAAAATCAACTCTTCTCTTACCACCACTTTCAGGAAACACAATAAGTTGGTGCCTTAAAATGTTAAAATTGTCCCAAAAGTTAAGTTACTGCATATATTCTCAAGTTTTAATGTCAGAAGAGAAGCTTTCCAGCTTAAAGACGAGAACCAAATATCCCCCTTATCGCCCTTTTCTTCCAAGAAAGCAGTGTTACTACAGAGCCTCTTTCACAGCAGGCGCCTCAAAGCTCACACAAAGTGAGGGAACCGCAGTCCACACGCAGGGGGAGGAGCTCTGGACGCTGAGATTCAGGGCATCCAGGGCAGAAAAGAGACACCCCTCTGAAAACAGAGGGGCTTATGAAAACCTGTGCCTGGAACGGCACCCGCCTCAACCCTCCCTGAGACCCGGTCCTCCCTGCCACCAGTGGGCAAAGCACCAGCATGCATGCACCCTGCTCCCAAGAGGAGATGAGGGACTTTTCTCCAGAGAAACGAAGAAGTCTAGACATCACTTTCTGATATTTGGGAAACTGCAGCTTAGTGAGCACTCCCTATCAAATTTCCCCAAAGAAAGCCCCTTACTAACGACAAGCTTTACTAATGGCGATGTAGAGGCTGGTCACCTTTTTGATGTGACAATGTTAAGTTTGAACAGGAGATAAAGGATCACCAGACATTTAAGGGAAACCATCTCACGGCAAAAAAAAAAAAAAGGTGAAAGCAAACAAGCAGATACGCTTATTCTCCAGAAACTAACCCTTTAGCGAAAGGAGACGCAAATGGCACTGTTGTGCTGTTCACCTAACGGCGTGTCCATCTGATCAGCCATGCAAATGCACCACTTTGCTATATTTTTAATTAGTAGGATAAACCACATGAAAGTGTCTTTCTTATAGGTGAAAATAGTCTAATACTAGCAATTTCACACATAATAGTTTCTTTAAATATAAAGGATAAAATTAGTTCAATATCCAGGTCAGCAATCAAGGAAGAAACAAGGAGTGGAGGATTTTATAATTAAGTAAAGATACAATTGCACTGATTTCACTTGCTAGCAAAGTAATGCTCAAAATCCTTCAAGCTAAGGCTTCAGCAGTATATGAACCAAGAACTTTCAGATGTACAAGCTGGATTTATAAAAGGCAGAGGAACCAGAGATCAAATTGCCAACATTCACTAGATCATACAGAAAGCAAGAGAATTCCAAGAAAATATCTGTTTCACTGACTATGCTAAAGCCTTTGACTGCGTGTATAGCAACAAACTGGAAAATTCTTAAAGAGATGGGAACACCAGGTCACCTTACCTGTCTTCTGAGAAACCTGTATGCAGGTCAAGCATTAAGAATTAGAACCAGACCTGGAGCAAAAGATTGGTTCAAAATTAGGAAAAGAGTACAACAAGGCTGTATATTGTCACTCTGCTTATTTAGCATATGTAGAGTACACCATGCAAAATGCTAGGCTGGATGACTCACAAGCTGGAATCAAGATTGCCAGGAGAAATATCAGTAACCTGAGATACACATAATGATTCCACTATAATGGCAGAAAGCAAGAGGAACTAAGGAGCCTCTTGATGAGGGTGAAAGAGGAGAGTGAAAAAGCTGGCTTAAAACTCAGTGTTCAAAGAAACCAAGATCGTGGCATCCAGCCCCATCACTTCACGGCAAACAGATGGAGAAACAATGGAAACAGTGGCAGATTTTATTGACTTCCCTGGTGGCTCGGATGGTAAAGCGTCTGTCTACAATGCAGGAGACCCAGGTTCGATCCCTGGGTTGGAAGATCCCCTGGAGAAGGAAATGGCAATCCACTCCAGGGCTATTGCCTGGAAAATCCCATGGACAGAAGAGCCTAGTAGGCTACAGTCCATAGGGTCGCAAAGAGTCAGACACGACTGAGCGACTTCACTTCACTTCACTTCAAAATCACTGTAGTTGGTGACTGCAGCCATGAAATAAAAAGATGATTGCTCCTTGGAAGAAAAGCTATGAGAAACCTAGACAGCATATTAAAAAGCAAAGACATCACTTTGCCACCAAAGATCCATATAATTAACACTATGGCTCTTCCAGGATGGATCTGAGAGTTGGACCATGAAGAAGGCTGAGCACCACAGAACTGATGCTTTCAAGCTGTGGTGTTGCAGAAGACTGTTGAGAGTCCCTTGGATAGGAGATCAAACCAGTCAATCCTGAAGGAAATCAACACTGAGTATTCACTGGAAGGACTGACGCTGAAGCTGAAGCTCCAATATTTTGGCCACCTGATGAGAAGAGCCAACTCATTGGAAAAGACCCTGATGTTGGGAATGATTGAGACCAGGAGGAGAATGGAGTGACAGAGGATGGGATGGTTGGATGGCATCACCGACTCGACGGACATGAGTTTGAACAAACTCTGGGAGACAGCAGAGGACAGGGAAGCCTGGCGTGCCGCAGTCCACAGGGTTGCTAAGAGTCAGGCGTGACTGACTGGACAGTGACGATTGCAAGATCTGAACTTTACAGTTTGCAAAATGACTGACATAAACTGCCTTGTTTTACTCTAAACAGCTGTGTAACTGAATTAATATGCCTAGATATTGCTAACTGTGGAGACGTCCAAGACCAAATAAACGAAGCTTCCTCCATCGCTTTAACTGAGCGAGTAACTGGAGCTGGGACCAGCGGTCAGGCTGCCTGACTCCGTGGCCTCTGCTTCCACTGCCCAAAGGACGCTGGCCAAGATGAGACCCTGGAAAGAACGTGAGACAGAGAGAGGCACTGGGGAAAGAGTGAAGGGAAGGGTAATATGCAAACAGACGTAAGGGAAGGAAGCCTTAACTAGAAGAACTTATGTCCATGGAGTCAGAACTCGAAGGAACCGTGTAACCAGAGAGCATCACGCTGGCAGCAGATTTTTGAACTGATCCAGGGAAGGAACGTTCCTGACACAATTCCAAAAATGGTGAACTTGACATATTCCAGATGTGAAGCAATTAAACCCTCACTTGGAAGGGATGACCCAGATGACTGCACAAATGTCCATGTTAAGGAATTAAAATGAATTTACATCCTTATAAAAATGTAGGAAAGACTGACTTAGATGTTTGGAGACTAAATTAGTAAATGGCTTCCCCAGTGGTACAGTGGTAAAGAATGTGCCTACAATGCAGGAGACGCAGGGGATGTGGGTTTGATCCCTGGGTCAGGAAGATCCCCTGGAGGAAGAAATGGCAACCCACTCCAGTATTCTTGCCTGGAGAATCCCAGAAGAGGAAATTGGAGGGTTATAGTCCAGAGGGTTGCCAAGAGTCAGACACAACTGAGCACACACACACCACACACACACATGTACACACATGTAGATGTATGTACACACACATGTAGAGACACGCACACAAAGACACATGTGTACAAACACATGAACATACACACAGAACACAAGATTGTGTGACCACACACATGTATGTGTGTGTGCACACATATGCAGACGTGCGTACACATGCAGGCACACAAGGGACAAATGTGCGTGAACATGCATGTGGTCTTGTGTGCATCGTTCATATATTAGTGCATATCACATTGTTCATATATGAGTGCAGATCACATGCTCACTCACACATGTGTGCACAGATGTGTTTAGCTGTTCAAGCAAAGGATAAACAAGCTACCTGGGTGGGGGGAGGGGCAGGGTCACTGCTGTCTCCACTGGAATCTTCTTGTCTTGCCTTGAACCGAATCCCATTCACACACTGCTGGCCATGTGGTTGCTGAACTCAGCTCAGCTCCTTTTACAACCAAAAGATGCCTCTGTGACTCATCAGAACTGATTTCCTTTTCATTTTCTCACGCAGGCTGTAGGAGAAGAGAGCAGCTGCGAGAGAGGGAGAAGTAGCGTATGGAGAGACACAGGGCTTGGGGAGGAGCATCAGCCCCTCACAGCCTGATAAAGCACAGACGTCCCCGGGGCATTAAAGACGCCACTGAAAACCAGCAAGTGCAGCGGAGTCGCAGCTGTGTGGTGTGTGTTTTGCTGCAGCCTCAGGGGTGCAGTGAGCGGCAGAGGCATCAGACTAGATCAGAGGCCTGGTGTTCCATCAGGATGTGACGCTTCGCCACCGCTGTTAATGCAGCAGCGTTGAAGTTGACAGGAATTCCCCATTTCCTCCCCACTCGCAAACCTCCACTCAAAGCCCAGATCCCTCCACAGAGATCAGGGACACTTGGAATAAACACCTGCCTTGCCTCATTCCCCACGCTGGCAGCTGGGCGCATCCGCGGGCGTCCATACAACCCCCACTGAGACCAAAACTGCTGCTTCTCCAGTTGTCCCAGCTAAGGTCAGGGCCTCCTGGAATAAAGAGGCAAATCCCCGCTCAGTCAGTTCTGGCGGCTTCAGACTCTTGGAGGTGAGAGGTGCTGCTTGTCTCCTGTGTGATACGATGAAGTGTGTTCTTGCTACTCTCTTCAGATTTTTCATGCCATATGAACACAGACCTCTTTGATCTTTCAACTGATCTGTTTTGGAAATTGTAAAAATAAAACAAGTTGCAATTCTGACTCCCAAGAAAAAACACTCAGTTTTAACCTTTGAAATCTAGAGCATGTTGCATCAATAATGACAGTGATTTCAAATGCACTTGGCATTCCTATCTCGAATAACAAAGAACAATAGAGCAAGCTCTTTGCTCTTCTAAATGTTGTGAACATTAGCAAGTCACCTTAATCCTCAGGTTGCTTGTTTCTTCTTTTGGAAAAAAGGAGGAGCCGCTGCTAAGACTGTGGACCCCGTGAGAACACAGGGCCCGCTAACTGAGCGTCCTGGGGGATTAGAGTGGATTATTTTTAGACACCAAAGCTTTGCTTTATTGACACCTTATATTAAACAGGTCTCACTTGCCAAATGCCACAGGATACAGGCCGACAAGCGTGCTTTGAAAGTTCCCATGAGCTGAAGCCGTCTTGGATGCAAAACACTGGGACAGTTAAAGAGAACATGCGTGTCTCCACACAGGGCAGCCTCCCTAAGGGGCACCATCCCTTCTTTCAGCAAGGTGTTTAGATTTTGTAGATTTCTCCTAGATTTTGTTACGTGAGCTTTATATATACCAAAAGGTCTTAGTTAAAGATTCTTAAATGTTGAGTAAAATGTTCACCAGTCTAGTTTGTAATATATATAATAAACCCGTCATATAATTTATTTTCTCTGAAAACAACCTTCTTATATAAATTGCCTTCAGAACTTTCATTTAGAATTTAAGGTCATTCAGGGGTTAGTGTCATGTAAACAAAACTCTCTGAAATGCTGGGGTCTTTTGTGGGTGTTGCATTCCTACAAGCTGTGATCAAGCCAGGTTTAGTCAGCTATTGGAAAAACAAATCCTTCTTGGTCTAGGAGCTCAAATGCCTAGGGCTAAGCCAGACAAAGTTTTCTATCCTGAGTCATAAATTCCTCAGTGCAGTGTACAACAGAAGAAAGACCACCTTTAACTTTGGCATCGTGATCTGGCAAAGGCCTCAAATCCCTCTATTGCCATAAAAATTGCAAAACAAAAAAAAAAGACTATCTTGCTAGAGGGCTCTGATTCAGAGTAGAAAGTTGTGAAGAATCCGAGTTCTCTCAGAGTCCTTTGTTCGTCAGGAAGTAACTGGACTTGAAGTGGAGTATGGAAAGGCACTGGGTTTCAGAGCTTGGACACCGAACCTCAATTTTCTTCTAGTTAAAGAAAAATAGTAATATCTGGGTCTTAGGGCCAAAGTGTGGATGAAACGTGTGGCCTGGTGAAGTGCCTAGAACAATGTTGAGCCACACCCGTTTATTCAGTAGTGGGTGCTGCGTGAGTCAGGGCACCAGCAGCAGCTTCGGAGAGCCGGGCAGGCATGTGAGCCGCGCGGGCGGAGCCCATGGCTGTGCCAGGAGCAGGCAGGGCTTGAGCTGGGCCGGCAGCCAGCCCTCACGGTCTTCCCTGCTGGGCCTCTCTTGGCAGGCCACCTTCTCCACTTGCCGTGCGCTTATTTCTGAGCATCTCTCATTTCCTGGTAGCCTCAGGAGCAGGTTAAATACAGGGTTGGGCCCAGCTCAAGACTTCCCGAATGCTTTTAGAGTCAGGGGACCAGCCCCAAACCAAGATCCGTCCTCTGCCTCCAGAGTGTGTTGGTGGAGGTGCGTCCTGCGGGACCCCGGGGCCCTTGGGCTCAGAGGGGATGTGCCGCCCAAAGCTCCCGGGTCCTGGCACGTCCCCCAGAGCAACACACTCGTCCTTCAGCCACGAAAATGATCCTTGGCTAGTCCAGCTGAGGGATGGGGTAAAGCGGCCATCAGGGAGCCTACAAAACTCAGTTGTGTAAAACTTCCTTGGCACATTTATAGGAAATGAACAGAATGCTGTCTCTTTTAAAGAAAATATGCGAATTATTTAATGGCTTCACCACATTCGCTGCTCTTCACTGAGGAAGGGACACTGTTATGAACATGGTTTGTATTCTCCTTCCTCCAGAAATGTGAACGTGAACTAATCAGAGGGAAATTAGTATTCCAGTTACATCAGTTAAGTAACTCATCAATAGAAATGTGTTTCTATTATAAATATTTGAAAGCATTATTGGTTCTTGTTGGTTTTTTGTAACATAACGCACATATAACCTACCTGATTTGGGAGACTGTGTTGTGGCGTTCAGCCTCAAAATTGGTACTCGTATTGAAAGTCCTCTAGAGATAGGTGGTCAGAATCGCTCAGATCTTTCTTGCCATAGGCAGCCCTGAGGTGCCTCCCCTCCCCCACCAAATGACCCTGTCTCCCGGTGCTCGTGCCTTTGTACAAACTCCCATCCCTAGGGTGGGCTGAAATGGTGGTGTTGCTATTCAGCCACTCAGTCGTATCTGACTCCGACCCCATGGACTGCAGCACGCCAGGCCTCCCTGTCCATCACCAACTCCTGGAGCTTAATCAGACTCGTGTCCATCGAGTCAGTGATGCCATCCAGCCATCTCATCCTCTGTCATCCCCTTCTCCTCCTGCCTTCAATCTTTCCCAGCATCAGGGTCTTTTCTAATGAGTCAGTTCTTCGCATCAGGTTGCCAGCGTATTGGAGCTTCAGCTATAGCATCAGTCCTTCCAATGAGTATTCAGGGTTGATCTCCTTTAGGATTGACTGGTTTGATCTCCCTGCCGTCCAAGGGACTCTCAAGAGTCTTCTCCAGCACCACAGCTCAAAAGCATCCGTTCTTTGGTGCTCAGCTTTCTCTACGGTCCAGCTCTCACATCCACACGTGACTCCTGGAGAAACCACAGCCCTGACTAGATGGGCCTTGTCAGCCAAGTGATGTCTCTGCTTTCTAGTGCGCTGTCTCGGGTTGTCTGGTGGCCACTTCTGACAAACACCGTGAAGGGAGGACTGGACGTGCCCGCAGCCGAGGCGTCAGACTCTGAGCTCCTGCTTGCTGTGCTCCCTCGCTCTCGGCCCCGCTGCTCTGACGGAGGCCTGCTGTCCTGTTGCGCATGTCCCTGTGCAGCGGCCCACATGGCCAAGGGCTGAGGGAGCCTCTGGGGCCCCGCAGCCCCACAGTCCATGGGATCAGTCCCTGCCAGCTGCCAGGGCCAAAGCAGCACCAGAATCAGTCACCGCTTCCGAGGGGAGCCAGCCTGGGAGGCGAGGTGAGCTCAGAACGTCTGCCAGGCCACCCACAGATTCCCAAAGCACAGAAATGCGTGTTGCTTCAGTCAAGCACGTTTTGGGTAATCTGTTGTATTCAGTTCAATTCAGTTCGGTCGCTCAGTCGTGTCCGACTCTCTGTGACCCCATGAATCGCAGCACACCAGGCCTCCCCATTCATCAGCAACCTCAAAGTCCACCCAAACCCATGTCCATTGAATCGGTGATGCCATCCAACCATCTCATCCTCGGTCGTCCGCTTCTCCTCCTGCCCTCAATCCCTTCCAGCATCAGGGTCTTTTCCAGTGAGTCAGCTCTTCACATCAGGTGGCCAAAGTATTGGAGTTTCAGCTTCAACATCAGTCCTTCCAATGAACACCCAGGACTGACCTCCTTTAGGATAGACTGGTTGGATCTCCTTGCAGTCCAAGGGACTCTATTCCTCCACCATAAATTCTCACTTTTTAGAAATATCCACCTAAGTTTCTAAGGATAAAGTGGCGACTGTCTCCAAATTACTCTCAAATGGTTCAGAAAAAACAATATGCACATATAAAAACAAACAAATATACAAAATAATAAGCAGAATGAGCAAAATGTGAACAACTGCAGGAAAAAAGTAAGGTTTCATAATATTCTAAAAATTATTTCAGCTTACAGCAGAATAAAAAGTTACCCCTCAGGCCAGTGTAAAAGATCAGTTTAAGAAGAGGACAGCTAAAACTTATTAAAACGGTAGTTAATAAAGTTGTGACAATAGGCAGAAATGCAAAATTAAAGCTTTCATCGCACAAAAAATGTGTAACTATAGATGGTGACGGATGCTGCTCAGGGTTACTGTGCTGATCATTTCATATAGTGTACAAATATTCAATCATTACATTGTACACCTGAAAGTAATAAATACAATATTACATGCCAATGATACCTCAATAATAAAATTTTTTTAATAAAATAAAAAGAAGAAATTATGTTTAAAAACAAAAACAAAGGAGTTTATATTTTTGGTTAGTTATGAGTTGTTATCTACAAATGGAATCCTGTGGTCAACATATCAAAGATACAGGATCTTGAAAATCCTGTACAATTATCTAGTCCAGCGTAACAATAGGCAGTAAGAAAGAAACTTGATTTCCCTAAATACAGAAAAATTGTACAAGACAAAAGCACTGGACTACTTAGTTCATAAATAAAGATCAGTTTTAACCTTTGAAATCTAGAGCATGTTGCATCAATAATGACAGTGATTTCAAATGCACTTGGCATTCCTATCTCGAATAACAAAGAACAATAGAGCAAGCTCTTTGCTCTTCTAAATGTTGTGAACATTAGCAAGTCACCTTAATCCTCAGGTTGCTTGTTTCTTCTTTTGGAAAAAAGGAGGAGCCGCTGCTAAGACTGTGGACCCCGTGAGAACACAGGGCCCGCTAACTGAGCGTCCTGGGGGATTAGAGTGGATTATTTTTAGACACCAAAGCTTTGCTTTATTGACACCTTATATTAAACAGGTCTCACTTGCCAAATGCCACAGGATACAGGCCGACAAGCGTGCTTTGAAAGTTCCCATGAGCTGAAGCCGTCTTGGATGCAAAACACTGGGACAGTTAAAGAGAACATGCGTGTCTCCACACAGGGCAGCCTCCCTAAGGGGCACCATCCCTTCTTTCAGCAAGGTGTTTAGATTTTGTAGATTTCTCCTAGATTTTGTTACGTGAGCTTTATATATACCAAAAGGTCTTAGTTAAAGATTCTTAAATGTTGAGTAAAATGTTCACCAGTCTAGTTTGTAATATATATAATAAACCCGTCATATAATTTATTTTCTCTGAAAACAACCTTCTTATATAAATTGCCTTCAGAACTTTCATTTAGAATTTAAGGTCATTCAGGGGTTAGTGTCATGTAAACAAAACTCTCTGAAATGCTGGGGTCTTTTGTGGGTGTTGCATTCCTACAAGCTGTGATCAAGCCAGGTTTAGTCAGCTATTGGAAAAACAAATCCTTCTTGGTCTAGGAGCTCAAATGCCTAGGGCTAAGCCAGACAAAGTTTTCTATCCTGAGTCATAAATTCCTCAGTGCAGTGTACAACAGAAGAAAGACCACCTTTAACTTTGGCATCGTGATCTGGCAAAGGCCTCAAATCCCTCTATTGCCATAAAAATTGCAAAACAAAAAAAAAAGACTATCTTGCTAGAGGGCTCTGATTCAGAGTAGAAAGTTGTGAAGAATCCGAGTTCTCTCAGAGTCCTTTGTTCGTCAGGAAGTAACTGGACTTGAAGTGGAGTATGGAAAGGCACTGGGTTTCAGAGCTTGGACACCGAACCTCAATTTTCTTCTAGTTAAAGAAAAATAGTAATATCTGGGTCTTAGGGCCAAAGTGTGGATGAAACGTGTGGCCTGGTGAAGTGCCTAGAACAATGTTGAGCCACACCCGTTTATTCAGTAGTGGGTGCTGCGTGAGTCAGGGCACCAGCAGCAGCTTCGGAGAGCCGGGCAGGCATGTGAGCCGCGCGGGCGGAGCCCATGGCTGTGCCAGGAGCAGGCAGGGCTTGAGCTGGGCCGGCAGCCAGCCCTCACGGTCTTCCCTGCTGGGCCTCTCTTGGCAGGCCACCTTCTCCACTTGCCGTGCGCTTATTTCTGAGCATCTCTCATTTCCTGGTAGCCTCAGGAGCAGGTTAAATACAGGGTTGGGCCCAGCTCAAGACTTCCCGAATGCTTTTAGAGTCAGGGGACCAGCCCCAAACCAAGATCCGTCCTCTGCCTCCAGAGGTGAGTGTGTTGGTGGAGGTGCGTCCTGCGGGACCCCGGGGCCCTTGGGCTCAGAGGGGATGTGCCGCCCAAAGCTCCCGGGTCCTGGCACGTCCCCCAGAGCAACACACTCGTCCTTCAGCCACGAAAATGATCCTTGGCTAGTCCAGCTGAGGGATGGGGTAAAGCGGCCATCAGGGAGCCTACAAAACTCAGTTGTGTAAAACTTCCTTGGCACATTTATAGGAAATGAACAGAATGCTGTCTCTTTTAAAGAAAATATGCGAATTATTTAATGGCTTCACCACATTCGCTGCTCTTCACTGAGGAAGGGACACTGTTATGAACATGGTTTGTATTCTCCTTCCTCCAGAAATGTGAACGTGAACTAATCAGAGGGAAATTAGTATTCCAGTTACATCAGTTAAGTAACTCATCAATAGAAATGTGTTTCTATTATAAATATTTGAAAGCATTATTGGTTCTTGTTGGTTTTTTGTAACATAACGCACATATAACCTACCTGATTTGGGAGACTGTGTTGTGGCGTTCAGCCTCAAAATTGGTACTCGTATTGAAAGTCCTCTAGAGATAGGTGGTCAGAATCGCTCAGATCTTTCTTGCCATAGGCAGCCCTGAGGTGCCTCCCCTCCCCCACCAAATGACCCTGTCTCCCGGTGCTCGTGCCTTTGAAAATGTGAACGTGAACTAATCAGAGGGAAATTAGTATTCCAGTTACATCAGTTAAGTAACTCATCAATAGAAATGTGTTTCTATTATAAATATTTGAAAGCATTATTGGTTCTTGTTGGTTTTTTGTAACATAACGCACATATAACCTACCTGATTTGGGAGACTGTGTTGTGGCGTTCAGCCTCAAAATTGGTACTCGTATTGAAAGTCCTCTAGAGATAGGTGGTCAGAATCGCTCAGATCTTTCTTGCCATAGGCAGCCCTGAGGTGCCTCCCCTCCCCCACCAAATGACCCTGTCTCCCGGTGCTCGTGCCTTTGTACAAACTCCCATCCCTAGGGTGGGCTGAAATGGTGGTGTTGCTATTCAGCCACTCAGTCGTATCTGACTCCGACCCCATGGACTGCAGCACGCCAGGCCTCCCTGTCCATCACCAACTCCTGGAGCTTAATCAGACTCGTGTCCATCGAGTCAGTGATGCCATCCAGCCATCTCATCCTCTGTCATCCCCTTCTCCTCCTGCCTTCAATCTTTCCCAGCATCAGGGTCTTTTCTAATGAGTCAGTTCTTCGCATCAGGTTGCCAGCGTATTGGAGCTTCAGCTATAGCATCAGTCCTTCCAATGAGTATTCAGGGTTGATCTCCTTTAGGATTGACTGGTTTGATCTCCCTGCAGTCCAAGGGACTCTCAAGAGTCTTCTCCAGCACCACAGCTCAAAAGCATCCGTTCTTTGGTGCTCAGCTTTCTCTACGGTCCAGCTCTCACATCCACACGTGACTCCTGGAGAAACCACAGCCTTGACTAGATGGGCCTTGTCAGCCAAGTGATGTCTCTGCTTTCTAGTGCGCTGTCTCGGGTTGTCTGGTGGCCACTTCTGACAAACACCGTGAAGGGAGGACTGGACATGCCCGCAGCCGAGGCGTCAGACTCTGAGCTCCTGCTTGCTGTGCTCCCTCGCTCTCGGCCCCGCTGCTCTGACGGAGGCCTGCTGTCCTGTTGCGCATGTCCCTGTGCAGCGGCCCACATGGCCAAGGGCTGAGGGAGCCTCTGGGGCCCCGCAGCCCCACAGTCCATGGGATCAGTCCCTGCCAGCTGCCAGGGCCAAAGCAGCACCAGAATCAGTCACCGCTTCCGAGGGGAGCCAGCCTGGGAGGCGAGGTGAGCTCAGAACGGCTGCCAGGCCACCCACAGATTCCCAAAGCACAGAAATGCGTGTTGCTTCAGTCAAGCACGTTTTGGGTAATCTGTTGTATTCAGTTCAATTCAGTTCGGTCGCTCAGTCGTGTCCGACTCTCTGTGACCCCATGAATCGCAGCACACCAGGCCTCCCCATTCATCAGCAACCTCAAAGTCCACCCAAACCCATGTCCATTGAATCGGTGATGCCATCCAACCATCTCATCCTCGGTCGTCCGCTTCTCCTCCTGCCCTCAATCCCTTCCAGCATCAGGGTCTTTTCCAGTGAGTCAGCTCTTCACATCAGGTGGCCAAAGTATTGGAGTTTCAGCTTCAACATCAGTCCTTCCAATGAACACCCAGGACTGACCTCCTTTAGGATAGACTGGTTGGATCTCCTTGCAGTCCAAGGGACTCTATTCCTCCACCATAAATTCTCACTTTTTAGAAATATCCACCTAAGTTTCTAAGGATAAAGTGGCGACTGTCTCCAAATTACTCTCAAATGGTTCAGAAAAAACAATATGCACATATAAAAACAAACAAATATACAAAATAATCAGCAGAAGGAGCAAAATGTGAACAACTGCAGGAAAAAAGTAAGGTTTCATAATATTCTAAAAATTATTTCAGCTTACAGCAGAATAAAAAGTTACCCCTCAGGCCAGTGTAAAAGATCAGTTTAAGAAGAGGACAGCTAAAACTTATTAAAACGGTAGTTAATAAAGTTGTGACAATAGGCAGAAATGCAAAATTAAAGCTTTCATCGCACAAAAAATGTGTAACTATAGATGGTGACGGATGCTGCTCAGGGTTACTGTGCTGATCATTTCATATAGTGTACAAATATTCAATCATTACATTGTACACCTGAAAGTAATAAATACAATATTACATGCCAATGATACCTCAATAATAAAATTTTTTTAATAAAATAAAAAGAAGAAATTATGTTTAAAAACAAAAACAAAGGAGTTTATATTTTTGGTTAGTTATGAGTTGTTATCTACAAATGGAATCCTGTGGTCAACATATCAAAGATACAGGATCTTGAAAATCCTGTACAATTATCTAGTCCAGCGTAACAATAGGCAGTAAGAAAGAAACTTGATTTCCCTAAATACAGAAAAATTGTACAAGACAAAAGCACTGGACTACTTAGTTCATAAATAAAGTTATCACTTTTCATTTGAAAAATCTAAAACACCCTTTAGGGAATACATGGATGTTAGCTAGTTCAGCTACTTCTTTGCTTATCATCTTTATTTTGATAAACAAAAATGTGTTCCTCTGTAAATGCACACCTGTTCATCTTTAAATGCATCCTTACATAGTTGAAAGTGGAAGTCTTAGCTGCTCACGTGTGTCCGATTCTTTCCGACCCCACATTCGGTAGCTCTCCAGGCTCCTTTGTCCTTGGGATTCTCCAGGCAAGAATATTGGAGTGCGTTGCCATTCCCTTCTCCAGGGGACCTTCCTTACCGAGGGACTGAACCCAGGGTGCCCGGGCGGCAGGCAGAGTCTTTACCATCTGAGCCACCCTTCTCCTTTAAATGCACGCCTACCTAGCTGTTCACCATCAAATGCACACCTGTATAGTTATTGACCTTTAAATGCACACACATATATACTGGGTTTGGAAGATCCCTGGAGAAGGGAAAGGCTACCCACTCCAGTATTCTGGCTTGGGAAATTCCATGGAAAGTAAAGTCCATGAGGTCTCAAAGAACTGGACACGACTGAGCAACTTTCACTTTCATATAGTTATTCATCTGTAAAGGCACACCTTTATAATTATTCACCTTTGAATGCACACCTATGTAATTCTAAGCAGTACGCCTCTATGATTTTTGGGAAACATCATATTGAGAATACTTATTTCTATTGATGTTGAACAAACTGGTTCAACTTACTAAAGAAACAATTTGTTAATATACATCAGAACTTTTAAAATATAGCCTTTGACTAGTATTTTAGAAGTTTCCCTGGGCAAATGCGTGCTATAAAAACACTTTACACACAAAGATGTATATGACAATGAAAGTTGGAAATAATCCATATGTATAACAATTAGAAATTATTTAGCAATTGGAGAAAAATGGAATATTATGTAATAATGAAAATTATGTTTGGGGCTTTTTTATTTTTTATTTTTTTTTATTTATTTTTTTGGGGGGGCTTTTTTAAAACATGGAGACAACCGAAAATCTAGAAGAAAATGTATGAAAATAGCAACTCACAATGCAATCGCAACCATCTCCTAATTCTTATAAAGACTGGAAGAGGCACTCTTGTTTCCTTAATACTGTTACGTATTTTCAAACTGATCTGTATAACTTACAGTCATGTGCATTTATGCTAAAAATACACAATAATATATGTATCATACTCCATTTTTTGTAAGAGAAGAGATAATGGCTTATCTGACATTTTCTTTAATAATTAATAGAGTTAAGTCAGCTGTGTTGAAGGAATTTAGCAAAATATATACATAATTTGTTAATGTAGGCACCAGGAGAGAATTAAAAGGAGGGCTTTTGTTGTCATTTTTAAAGAATATGTGTGCATGCCAAAATCCAAGAGCCGTTTCACAGAGAGTTTGTTTTTTAAAGACTATTTACAAGTGACCTTATTCTTTGAGTATAGTACACACGTCAAATATAATTGAAATAATACTAAGCTAGTTATTTAATGAACAAATGGTATCTCCATGTTGGCTTCAAACCATTTGCTGATTAGATTTTTTTAACTAAAAAAAAAAAGTATAAATTCCTCTAAAATATCAACATTTTCCCTTGGAGTCATTTGTATTCCAAAAGTTTAACCAATGGGGAATCTTCAAAAGGAGAATTAGTAGATGCCTCCCTTTGGACTCTCACACACGCTGACAAGGCACACAAAATCACCCTCACTCCAGCGTGCGACATTGATTGCCTGAGAAAGGCTGACCTTGATAGAGCAGGTATTTGGTATCTTGGGTAACACACAGAGTAAGACTCCAGTGAGGCTTCGGTATGAAAATGACTCCCAGGTCTCATTCAGGCAAGTGATTCTCGGCTGAGGGGGGACAAGTGCTGCTATATACACACAGCATGGCCCCCACTGCACAGATGATTCGGTTCAAAATGCCAGCAGTGCTGATGTGTGGAAGCCTGAACTAAACAAAACCTCAGGACGATATATTTTTGTTTTTTTAATGCTTGTGTATAAACTCTAATATCATAGTTTAGGCACATGCATCACTTAAGGGAAAAAATTCTTTTCTTTATTAAGGCAATCGTATCATTTAACAATTTCAGAAAAATATCTACTTCTGCTTCATTGACTACGCAAAAGCCTTTGACTGTGTGGATCACAACAAACTGTGGAAAATTCTTAAAGAGATGGTATACCAGACCACCTTACTGTCTCCTGAGAAACCTGTACACAGGCCAAGAAGCAACAGTTAGAATCGGACATGGAACAATGGACTGGTTCAAAATTGGGAAAAGAGCACAAGGCTGTATATTGTCACTTTGCTTGTTCGTTGTCACTCTGCTTATTTAATTTATATGCAGAACGTATCATGTGAAATGCTGAGCTGGATGAATCACAAACTGCAATCAAGAGTGCCAGGAGAAATATCAACAACCTCAGATATGCATATGATTCCACTCTAATGGCAGAAAGCAAAGAGAAATTAAAGGGCCTCTTGACGAAGGTGAAAGAGGAGAGTGAAACAACTAGCTTAAAACTCAGCATTAAAAATCTAAGACCATGACATCCAGTCCCATCACCTCATGGCAAATAGATGGGGGAAAAGAGGAAGCAGAGAGAGAGTCTATTTTCCTGGGCTCCAAAATCACTGATTTTGTCCAAAAGACTCTGATGCTCGGAAAGATTAAAGGCAAAGGAGGAGGGGAGGGCAGAGGGGGAGACGATTAGACAGCGTCACAGACTCGGTGGGTATGAGTCTGAGCCAATGCCGGGAGACAGAGAAGGACAGGGAAGCTTGGCCTGCCGCAGTCTACGGGGTCACAGTCAGACACAACCGAGCGGCTAAGCACAGCGCAGGCTTCAGCAGCAGCAACAGCGACAAAAAATAATAATCTCGTTAAAAATTCTTGGCTCCAGTGTCACTTGCAGGAATGCACTCACATGGAGCTCTCTGCACACACTGCACTAATGACTGTCTTCTAGTTTAGATGTCTGGCCTTCACTGTGTAAGGTTGACCTTCATTGTGTAAGGTGGGCGAATGATACAGAGAAAACCTTGATGCTATTTTGACAGCTTCTTGTGAATTTTTACCTATTTTAAAATAAAAAACTTAAAAATTTTTTAAATGGGCAAATGACTTGACTAGACATTTCTCCAAAGAAGATATGCAAGCAGCCAGCAAATAGGAAAGCTCCTCAACGTCATCAGTCATGACAGAATGCAGACCAAGGCCACCGAGGAGCACCGCCTCACACTCTCCAGAGTGGCTTCAGTCAAAGGAATGAAAAACAGCAAGTCCGGGGAGGACCCGCCTGTTCTTGCAGATAGACCCCGAAGTTTGCTTTATTCTTCTGCAGCCTCAGCCTAAGTTTCCAAACGTGTGGCTTCTTTCCAGGTCTCCTGGCGCCCTGGCCCACAGGCGGCCGCTTTGCAGAGAGCGAGCCCCCTGGACTGGCGCTCGCTGAGCTGAAGAACTTAGTGTCCTTCTCGGGCGGTGCGCTGTCAGGCCAAACAAACCTCGACTAAGCGTTCCAAGGGCAGGAGAGGACTTCCCGGCAACGGAGAGGGCTGGGGTGTTCCAGCATGTCCCGCTCGCGCAGGAGAGGCTTTGCCTCTCTGAGGAGGCGTGGACGCGGGTGGAGAGAGGGGCGAGCCACGGCGAGACCGGCGGGAGGAGGTCGGGGTCAGCTGCCCAGGGGAGGTCCGAGTTCAGGGGCCGCCGCTGCTGCGGCGGCTGCTGAGTCGCTGCAGTCGCGTCCCGCTCCGTGCGACCCCGCAGGCAGCCCACCAGGCTGCCCCGTCCCTGGAGCGGGTGCCAAGGCCTCCAGCGCGTGACGGTGAAAGAGAAGGAGAGGCCGCGTCTGGCTCTTGGCGGCTCCTCGCGCGCGGGATGTTCCGGGCAAGCGTGCTGGAGTGGGCGCCGCCGCCTGAGGGGCCTCTGGGAGGAGGGCACCTTAGCCCAAGGTTGGCTCGTAAGCCAGCAGGGTTCTGTCCTCTGCATCAGTGGAGACAAAGCGGCTCAGCTGGCCGTTTGGGCAAAGAAGAGAACGTGCAGGGTCTGCTCCCGGCCCTGTCGCGGGCGGACAAGGGGATCCTCGTCTCAGACGTGGGGAGCATGTTCCGCGCGGTCAGCGTCTTCTCAGGACACGCGGTGGGGAGCCCAGGGCTCTTTGCTAGGACCCCGGGGCTGGGTAGATTCAGCACTGTCAGTAGTTAGAAGTCACTTCTGTTTGGGGTGGATTTCATTCCGTATCCAGAGCCCAGTTTTGTGCGGAGTGCTGGTGCTACAGGCTTGCTGAATTCTTACCCGAGGCCCCTTATCGCCAGTCACGGCAGTACTGAGCTCACAGTACTGAGCTCACAGTACTGAGCTCACAGTACTGAGCGAGGCGCTTCTCCTCGGGGGGAGAGTTGGACTGAAAGCAGCGCTTCCATTCCATAGAAAGTGGGTCCTGAGCGACCCACTGTCCCTGCCTGGGGAACAGAAGCTCAAGGATTTTAACCATCTTGTTCCTAGAACGATGTGGTTTGTGCCTGCCTGCATAGATTATGAACTCAACCTTTTTCAACTATACATCTTAGAGCACTTTCAAAGTTTTATATTTAAGAAACCCTTCAAATATTGTTGAGAGCTAAAAACTTGTATCACGTGGACCCCACTTCACTGCTGCCGCCCCTGAAAGCAGACCTGGGCAGGGGGCGGTGAGAGGCCTGAGCAAGGACCCCTCTGTGTCGCCCAGGAGGGAGCAGGGGTCAGCCCCGCTGCGCCCTGTCCTCCTGTTCAGTAGGAGACGATTCGCTTCCAGTGACTGAAATGGGAGGCGTGTACACTGCTGCCAGTGGCTGCCCAGGCACCTTTCAGAACCTAGGGGCACACTAACCCGTCCACACTGCGATGCGCTGACCTGGCTTCTGCAGGGTCGGTGCATAGCCTCCCGGAAGGTCGCTCCTCAGAACCGACATTGTAACTATAATCTTGGAGCTGCTGCCAGCTTTGGCAAAGGTCCGCCAGACAAAGAAGAGTAAATACCGTAGCCCTTTGAGGAAAAAAAATTAATTCCTACTTAAAATCTTTTCTAGGCTTTATTATTATTAAGAAAGTAAATCATGATATAAAATGTCAGACAAAGAAAAATTTCACTGCACAGCACCCCAGCACACAGTCCAGTTCACCTGTGTTTCCCTTCCAACCTCCAATCACTTGCACGTTTTACTCTGTCATAATGCATATAAAATTGTGTATTCTAATTTTCTCTGAACAATAAATTGTAAGCACTTTTCTGAGTTGTTATTCAGTTGCCATAATCATAATTGTAATGGCTGTATAATATTTCAGAGTTTCTCAACACTGCTCATATGACTGTGAATAAAATAATATTGAAACATGATGGACCTTAACAAATTAAACAGTATTTACTGCACGGCCAACAATAGCTGGATTTTCCTTGGGCTTCACATGCTTTAGAATTGATTCCATTTCTGGTCCTTGGTTCTTATCTCCACGGTTGGGTCATCTGCTGTGGTGAACATACTGTAGCACAGACATTAGATTCAGCCTTCCTGTCATTCTCTTCTCTTCAGCTGGGTCACCTGCAGTCTCAAGGTTTAAAGTTTGTTTTAAACTTTGTCTTTTCCCATGGTCTTTGCTTCTTTTAGATAATGTGCATGCAATTATAAAAATAAATTCGGTCAAGGGTGCCTTTGGAGGTGTGGGTGCCGCTCAGAGGAGCCAAGTTCTGTAGAAAAAGGCATTCCTCCTCTGCCTGTGTTGATTGCATGGGAATAAAGCAATGTGACCATTTTACAATAATTTGGGGGATAAGAATCCAAAACACTGACTGAAAATTAGCCTTGCTAGTCTGTTGATCATTTTTGAGTTCCTCCAACAAATGCCCATAGGTTTTTAGATCTTCTTCTGCCTAAATTTGGTTTTCAACTTCTTTGAAGAGTGCAAGCTACAGATGCTTCAGCTTAGCTAGGCCTTTGTCGACCTGACGTGCACTCTGTGAAAGGCTCGTGGAGGGAAGGTGAGCAAGGTGCAGGCTGCCCATCGGAGCCCATGGCCAGGAAAAGCCTAGGATCTGGAGGTTTGTGTTCTGTCTGTGGGAGGCATCTGACTTCAAGGTGTCTGGGGCAGGAAGGAGAGGGTCAGATTCCACGCAACCTGGATGACTTCCAGTTTTATTTCATAGTATGGCATCAGAATAAAGCCAAACACTGCTCCTAATGCCTCCTTGTGTATTTTTCTAGGTGTTGGCACCTCCTATTTTGCACCAACACAGTAATGAAACTTTAACCTGGGAATTTTAAGACTTACCCAACTTCTGTTTATCACACTGGCAGTTTAGTTAGGTTAAATTCCAAGGGCACAATGACAAAACTTCTGTCCTATCAGGGAGATACAGATGGAAGCAGGCATAGAAAATACAGTGTACAATATATGTGGGTTCAGTCCTCAATAAACATGCCTCAGAAACAGCAGTTAGAACTGGTAGGTATCCACACAGCCCTTGGGTGCAGAGATTGCTGAGTTAACAGTCCTGTGTGATGCTCCAGGACTTCCTACTTTCCTGTGCCTTGGTGATCATGTCTATTGATGATTGTGCCAGAAAGTGGCAAGAGCTCAATGAAGCATATTGGCTCTGCAGGCAGCTGAAAGCTGAGCACCCAGATGGGTTTATGCATACTAATTAACAGTGATCACCTGTTCAAGTTGCAAAGTTTATCTGACGATAGCAATAATGCTTTGATAATGCTCATTGAGCATTTCTTATACAACCATCACTCAATGAAATTACTTACATGCGTTATTTAATACCCATTTTACATATGGTTGGAGAAGGAAATGGCAACCCATTCCAGTACTCTTGCCTGGAGAATCCCAAAAGAAGATATGCAAGCAGCCAGCAAATAGGAAAGCTCCTCAACGTCATCAGTCATGACAGAATGCAGACCAAGGCCACCGAGGAGCACCGCCTCACACTCTCCAGAGTGGCTTCAGTCAAAGGAATGAAAAACAGCAAGTCCGGGGAGGACCCGCCTGTTCTTGCAGATAGACCCCGAAGTTTGCTTTATTCTTCTGCAGCCTCAGCCTAAGTTTCCAAACGTGTGGCTTCTTTCCAGGTCTCCTGGCGCCCTGGCCCACAGGCGGCCGCTTTGCAGAGAGCGAGCCCCCTGGACTGGCGCTCGCTGAGCTGAAGAACTTAGTGTCCTTCTCGGGCGGTGCGCTGTCAGGCCAAACAAACCTCGACTAAGCGTTCCAAGGGCAGGAGAGGACTTCCCGGCAACGGAGAGGGCTGGGGTGTTCCAGCATGTCCCGCTCGCGCAGGAGAGGCTTTGCCTCTCTGAGGAGGCGTGGACGCGGGTGGAGAGAGGGGCGAGCCACGGCGAGACCGGCGGGAGGAGGTCGGGGTCAGCTGCCCAGGGGAGGTCCGAGTTCAGGGGCCGCCGCTGCTGCGGCGGCTGCTGAGTCGCTGCAGTCGCGTCCCGCTCCGTGCGACCCCGCAGGCAGCCCACCAGGCTGCCCCGTCCCTGGAGCGGGTGCCAAGGCCTCCAGCGCGTGAGGGTGAAAGAGAAAGAGAGGTCGCGTCTGGCTCTTGGCGGCTCCTCGCGCGCGGGATGTTCCGGGCAAGCGTGCTGGAGTGGGCGCCGCCGCCTGAGGGCCCTCTGGGAGGAGGGCACCTTAGCCCAAGGTTGGCTCGTAAGCCAGCAGGGTTCTGTCCTCTGCATCAGTGGAGACAAAGCGGCTCAGCTGGCCGTTTGGGCAAAGAAGAGAACGTGCAGGGTCTGCTCCCGGCCCTGTCGCGGGCGGACAAGGGGATCCTCGTCTCAGACGTGGGGAGCATGTTCTGCGCGGTCAGCGTCTTCTCAGGACACGCGGTGGGGAGCCCAGGGCTCTTTGCTAGGACCCCGGGGCTGGGTAGATTCAGCACTGTCAGTAGTTAGAAGTCACTTCTGTTTGGGGTGGATTTCATTCCGTATCCAGAGCCCAGTTTTGTGCGGAGTGCTGGTGCTACAGGCTTGCTGAATTCTTACCCGAGGCCCCTTATCGCCAGTCACGGCAGTACTGAGCTCACAGTACTGAGCTCACAGTACTGAGCGGGGCGCTTCTCCTCGGGGGGAGAGTTGGACTGAAAGCAGCGCTTCCATTCCATAGAAAGTGGGTCCTGAGCGACCCACTGTCCCTGCCTGGGGAACAGAAGCTCAAGGATTTTAACCATCTTGTTCCTAGAACGATGTGGTTTGTGCCTGCCTGCATAGATTATGAACTCAACCTTTTTCAACTATACATCTTAGAGCACTTTCAAAGTTTTATATTTAAGAAACCCTTCAAATATTGTTGAGAGCTAAAAACTTGTATCACGTGGACCCCACTTCACTGCTGCCGCCCCTGAAAGCAGACCTGGGCAGGGGGCGGTGAGAGGCCTGAGCAAGGACCCCTCTGTGTCGCCCAGGAGGGAGCAGGGGTCAGCCCCGCTGCGCCCTGTCCTCCTGTTCAGTAGGAGACGATTCGCTTCAAGTGACTGAAATGGGAGGCTTGTACACTGCTGCCAGTGGCTGCCCAGGCACCTTTCAGAACCTAGGGGCACACTAACCCGTCCACACTGCGATGCGCTGACCTGGCTTCTGCAGGGTCGGTGCATAGCCTCCCGGGAGGTCGCTCCTCAGAACCGACATTGTAACTATAATCTTGGAGCTGCTGCCAGCTTTGGCAAAGGTCCGCCAGACAAAGAAGAGTAAATACCGTAGCCCTTTGAGGAAAAAAAATTAATTCCTACTTAAAATCTTTTCTAGGCTTTATTATTATTAAGAAAGTAAATCATGATATAAAATGTCAGACAAAGAAAAATTTCACTGCACAGCACCCCAGCACACAGTCCAGTTCACCTGTGTTTCCCTTCCAACCTCCAATCACTTGCACGTTTTACTCTGTCATAATGCATATAAAATTGTGTATTCTAATTTTCTCTGAACAATAAATTGTAAGCACTTTTCTGAGTTGTTATTCAGTTGCCATAATCATAACTGTAATGGCTGTATAATATTTCAGAGTTTCTCAACACTGCTCATATGACTGTGAATAAAATAATATTGAAACATGATGGACCTTAACAAATTAAACAGTATTTACTGCACGGCCAACAATAGCTGGATTTTCCTTGGGCTTCACATGCTTTAGAATTGATTCCATTTCTGGTCCTTGGTTCTTATCTCCACGGTTGGGTCATCTGCTGTGGTGAACATACTGTAGCACAGACATTAGATTCAGCCTTCCTGTCATTCTCTTCTCTTCAGCTGGGTCACCTGCAGTCTCAAGGTTTAAAGTTTGTTTTAAACTTTGTCTTTTCCCATGGTCTTTGCTTCTTTTAGATAATGTGCATGCAATTATAAAAATAAATTCGGTCAAGGGTGCCTTTGGAGGTGTGGGTGCCGCTCAGAGGAGCCAAGTTCTGTAGAAAAAGGCATTCCTCCTCTGCCTGTGTTGATTGCATGGGAATAAAGCAATGTGACCATTTTACAATAATTTGGGGGATAAGAATCCAAAACACTGACTGAAAATTAGCCTTGCTAGTCTGTTGATCATTTTTGAGTTCCTCCAACAAATGCCCATAGGTTTTTAGATCTTCTTCTGCCTAAATTTGGTTTTCAACTTCTTTGAAGAGTGCAAGCTACAGATGCTTCAGCTTAGCTAGGCCTTTGTCGACCTGACGTGCACTCTGTGAAAGGCTCGTGGAGGGAAGGTGAGCAAGGTGCAGGCTGCCCATCGGAGCCCATGGCCAGGAAAAGCCTAGGATCTGGAGGTTTGTGTTCTGTCTGTGGGAGGCATCTGACTTCAAGGTGTCTGGGGCAGGAAGGAGAGGGTCAGATTCCACGCAACCTGGATGACTTCCAGTTTTATTTCATAGTATGGCATCAGAATAAAGCCAAACACTGCTCCTAATGCCTCCTTGTGTATTTTTCTAGGTGTTGGCACCTCCTATTTTGCACCAACACAGTAATGAAACTTTAACCTGGGAATTTTAAGACTTACCCAACTTCTGTTTATCACACTGGCAGTTTAGTTAGGTTAAATTCCAAGGGCACAATGACAAAACTTCTGTCCTATCAGGGAGATACAGATGGAAGCAGGCATAGAAAATACAGTGTACAATATATGTGGGTTCAGTCCTCAATAAACATGCCTCAGAAACAGCAGTTAGAACTGGTAGGTATCCACACAGCCCTTGGGTGCAGAGATTGCTGAGTTAACAGTCCTGTGTGATGCTCCAGGACTTCCCACTTTCATGTGCCTTGGTGATCATGTCTATTGATGATTGTGCCAGAAAGTGGCAAGAGCTCAATGAAGCATATTGGCTCTGCAGGCAGCTGAAAGCTGAGCACCCAGATGGGTTTATGCATACTAATTAACAGTGATCACCTGTTCAAGTTGCAAAGTTTATCTGACGATAGCAATAATGCTTTGATAATGCTCATTGAGCATTTCTTATACAACCATCACTCAATGAAATTACTTACATGCGTTATTTAATACCCATTTTACATATGGTTGGAGAAGGAAATGGCAACCCATTCCAGTACTCTTGCCTGGAGAATCCCAAGCATATTGGCTCTGCAGGCAGCTGAAAGCTGAGCACCCAGATGGGTTTATGCATACTAATTAACAGTGATCACCTGTTCAAGTTGCAAAGTTTATCTGACGATAGCAATAATGCTTTGATAATGCTCATTGAGCATTTCTTATACAACCATCACTCAATGAAATTACTTACATGCGTTATTTAATACCCATTTTACATATGGTTGGAGAAGGAAATGGCAACCCATTCCAGTACTCTTGCCTGGAGAATCCCAATCCTACCAGGGAGGAGCCTGGTAGGCTACAGTGCACTGGGTCACAAAGAGTCGGACACGACTGAGTGACTTCACTTTCACTTACATATGGTACACCTGAGATTCAAGTATGGAAAGTTCCTTATATAAATCACAGAGCTTGTAGACAGTCGAGTCTGGGTCTGGTGTTTAACCACTGTGTCCAGCAGTCTAATTCTAGTATATATGTTAGTTCAAAATTTATATGACTATATAACTCCTTATTGCCAAATTCAGACTTAAATTGAAGAAAGGAGGAAAAACCTCTGGACTGTTCAGGTATGACCTAAATCAAATCCCTTTTGGTTATAGATTCAAGGGATTAGATCTGATAGACAGAATGCCTGAAGAACTATGGATGCAGGTTCATGACATTGTACAGGAGACAGGGATCAAGACCATCCCCAAGAAAAAGAAATACAAAAAGGCAAAATGGTTGTCTGAGGAGGCCTTACAAATAGCTATGAAAAAAGAGAAGTGAAAGGCAAAGAAGAAAAGGAAAGATATACCCATCTGAACGCAGAGTTCCAAAGAATAGCAAGGAGAGATAAGAAAGCCTTCCTCAGTGATCAACGCAAAGAAATAGAGGAAAACAACAGAATGGGAAGAGCTACAGATCTCCTTAAGAAAATTAGAGATACCAAGGGAACATTTCATGTAAAGATGGGCACAGTAAAGGACAGAAATGGTCTGGACCTAACAGAAGCAGAAGATATTAAGAAGAGGTGGCAAGAATACACAGAAAAACTATACAGAAAAGATCTTAATGACTCAGATAACCATGATGGCGTGATCACTCACCTAGAGCCAGACATCCTGGAAGGTGAAGTCAAGTGGGTCTTAGGAAGCATCACTATGAACAAAGCTAGTGGAGGTGATGGAATTCCAGTTGAGCTATTTCAAATCCTGAAAGATGATGCTGTGAAAGTGCTGCACTCAATATGCCAGCAAATTTGGAAAACTCAGCAGTGGCCACAGGACTGGAAAATGACAGCTTTCATTCCAATCGCAAAGAAAGGCAATGCCAAAGAATGCTCAAACTACCGCACAGTTGCACTCATCTCACACGCTAACAAAGTAATGCTCAAAATTCTCCAAGCTAGGCTTCAACAGTACATGAACCATGAACTTTCAGATGTTCAAGATGTATTTAGAAAAGGCAGAGGAACCAGGGATCAAATTGCCAACATCAGTTGGATCATCGAAAAAGCGCAACAGAGTTCTAGAAAAATATTTACTTCTGCTTTATTGACTATGCCAAAGCCTTCGAATGTGTGGATCACAACAAACAGTGGAAAATTAAAATGAGAACACTAGATCACCTGACCTGCCTCCTGGGAAATCTGTGTGCAGATCAAGAAGCAACAGTTAGAACTGGACATGGAACAACAAACTGGTTGCAAATCGGGAAAAGAGTAAACCAAGGCTGCATATTGCCAGCCTGCTTATTTAACTTCTATGCAGAGTACATCATGAGAAACGCTGGGCTGGAGGAAGCACAGCTGGATGAAGCTGGAATCAAGATTGCCGGGAGAAATCTCAGTAACCTCAGATATGCAGATGGCACCACCCTCATGGCAGAAAGTGAAGAGGAACTAAAGAGCCTCTTGATGAAAGTGAAAGAGGAGAGTGAAAAAAAAGGCTTAAAACTCAACGTTCAGAAAACTAAGATCATGGCATCTGGTCCCATCACTTCATGGCAAATAGATGGGGAAGCAGTGGAAACAGTGACAGCCTTTATTTTGGGGGCTCCAAAATCACTCCAGATGGTGACTGCAGCCATGAAATTGAAAGACACTTGTTCCTTGAAAGAAAAGTTATGACTATCCTAGGCAGCATATTAAAAAGAAGATATATTACTTTGCCAACAAAGGTCTGTCTAGTCAAAGCTGTGGTTTTTCCAGTAGTCATGTATGTAAGTGAGAGTTAGACTATAAAGAAAGCTGAGTGCCGAAGAATTGATGCTTTTGAACTGTGGTGTTGGAGAAGACTCTTGAAAGTCCCTTGGACTGCAAGAAGATCCAACCAGTTAATCCAAAAGAAAATCAGTCCTGAATAATCATTGGAGGGACTGATGCTGAAGGTGAAACTCCAATACTTT
The DNA here is from genome assembly GCA_006410675.1 of Oreotragus oreotragus. NCBI lineage: Eukaryota > Metazoa > Chordata > Mammalia > Artiodactyla > Bovidae > Oreotragus > Oreotragus oreotragus. The sequence goes on along the minus strand of SJYX01017969.1, from coordinate 4,837 downwards.
TGCCACCTGATGTGAAGAACTGACTCACTGGAAAAGACCCTGATGCTGGGAAAGATTGAAAGTAGGAGGTGAAGTGGATGACAGAGGATGAGATGGTTGGATGGCATCACCAACTCGATGGACATGAGTTTGAGCATGCTCTGGGAGTTGGTGATGGACAGGGAAGCCTGGCATGCTGCAATGGGGTCACAAAGAGTCAGAGATATCTGAGTGACTGAACTGAACTGATAAATTGCTTCAAACACAGGATCCTGAAAGGTCTGGAAGAAAGGCCCTGAGTAGTAGGTGGTGAGAGTCATCAGTAAGACAGCACAGAGCTGGCCGGCATACCTGTGTGAATCTGGAACCAGCGCTCCCAGCTGCTCTGGCGCTCTGGCCCTGCCGCTTATGGCGGTGTGTGTGGTTGGACGTTGTTTCCGCACCACTAATATTTGCACGGTGATACAATATTTGTTCATCTGTGAAGATCAAATGAAAGAACGGTTTTGAAAGTAACTCATAAACCATAAGGCCTGAAATACACATCTATTTGACATTTTTATTTGACTTAAATGAAAGCATGGACATTTCAAAATGTTAAAAAAACATGGTTCACCTTTGTGAATATAAAATAATTTTATGAGATTTTAAACATCTGTTTTATTGTTGTTTTTAACTAAATTCTTTAATCACTATCTCTGTAGTATGACACAGAAGCTATATTGATTTACACTGTGACCAATAAGGATCCGGGGGTATTTGATGGAGAGATCAGTCTGATAGAGCGAACTAGCCCAAGAGTTTATCTGAACATGAACCTTAATCATTTGTGAAAACCAAATGAAGTCTGGAAACTACCGGTGGAACCAGCTGGTCAAGGAGCAGTGTGTTCACAGCTTGGCTTTGTCCAGATCAAGAAAGGAAAGATAAATCACTCAGGACTGATTTTTGTTTCAAACCAGTGTCTAATACTGAGCAGCTTTCCCAGATTCTCTCCTCCTACACGAGCAGGGAGCCCTAGGACCACTGGGTAGCCTGCTCAGCTCATGAGGAGGAGCCCCGGCCTTGCTTCAGGCAGAGTCTTCCTGCTGGTTTCTACTTTCCACCCTTTGCTGATGTAGTCCCACAAGAGCTGTGTCTGGAGACAGACAGCTCTGCTTACTCTGCTATGATAATAAAAACATAATTATGAAATAATGTAAACGTGCATATAAAAACATTCAGAAAAGCCAAACACAATAATAACCCTGCCAAGCACAGCAACTTAGCCTAAACCCTAAAGAACGCCAAGCAGAGGGATTCGGGCCTTAAAGGCGCACGCAAGCAACTCTTAAACGTGCAAACCTTTAAAAAATCTCTTCATGCACAAAAGTTAATTGCAATTGTGCATTTTTTATTTTGACATACTTCTAGACTTATAGAAAGTTTGTAAAACTTCTAGATAGATTTTCCTGTCTCCATCCTATGTTAATATCTTATTAGTTATCAGAACGATTAAGGTTAGACTTTGTATTTCACGTTTTCCCATCCATGCCCTTTGCTGTTCCAGGAGTCTCTCCTTGCTCTCCTGCAACATGAACATTGCTCGGTCTCCCAGCTTTCATGATGAGAAGGTGCTTTTCAAAAGTAGTCAGACTGCCGCTCGATGTTGTTATCCACCCTTTCAGCCTTGGTCACCTGGCGAAAGTAACACATACTGGACTTTCTCATTGTAAGATTCTCAGTTTCCCATTTTAATCAGCTATCCTGGGGAGATACTTTGAAATATGCATGAATCTCCTGCCCCTAATTTTGAACCTGTGAGTAGCTCTGGCCTGCTAGGATGATTACTATTGTGTTCTCAGGTGATTTTATATTTTCTTGATTCTTTTAACATTATTGATTGGAATTCTTCCCTGAGGAAGAGCTGCTCTTCTTCCCCATTCATTTATTTATTCAGTTAGTAATAGCAGTATGAACTCTGGGTGTTTATTTTCTGGGTTATGACAGAAAGCTTTCAGTATTTTGCTGCTCAGATTATTCAGCCTGGTCACTGGGCACTCTCTTTGGTGAGGGCCTGGGCCATCCCCACACCCCAGACCCTTTCTGAGCTCTTCCTTACTTTCTGGCCCCACAAGATTTCTCAGGCGTGTCTGGTATTTTCCCTATCTCTGATAGCGGCATCAGCCAATTCTTTCATTGACGTTTTTGCTATTTTCACGGTATTTCAGAACGAGGATCTGGGGGGCTGGGTGAGCCGGACAGCAGGGGCCCTGGCTCCAGGGCCCTCTCAGTGCAGAGCTGGAGACACGTGGCGTGGACGGTCTGCGTCCATTTGCCTGCACACGTATCTCAGGCCATGAGCGACGGTCGGTGCCTCTGACTCCAACCTCATACCGAGGGCGCTCCTTCTCGTCTTTATTCCCGGCGGCTGAGCTCGTCACTCATTTCATGTGAGAGACGGGGCCCTCCTGTTTGTTCACTCCCAGGGCGCGCACGGCCGCGACTGCTCCCCACACCGCCGAGCACACTCTCCAGCTAGAGTGTGGGGCTTTCGAATCCGTTTTTCTCGGTCAAAATCTTGTCAACGTTAGACTAAGGCTTTTCCCTCCTGCCCCTCCAGGGACTCGCCTGCAGCACAGGTTTGCCGTATGGGTTCCTCTCACGTTATGTCACTTTCACGCTCTCTGATGCGGTTTAGAACGATGCTTTTTTACATGGTTATCTCCAAAGACTGCCCTGAAGTTTACTGGAAACTGCACTCCAGACACGATGCCAACACTGTACACCTTAGATGCTCACCTCGGTTCTTGTATATAAAGGCATTTCCAAAGCATGAGAACAGAAACAGGGTCCAGAAAGCACAAAAACTGTCCAGTCTGAGAAACTGTTTCTCAGACACCAGTCATTTATATATGATTTCACAATTTCTTACCACTTTAGAAAGCCATCTTCTTTGTTACTAAACACTTATTAAAAGGAAATTTTATTTTGTATTGGCATGCTAAATGGAAGACTGGAATCATCTGACGTGAATGAAAACAGCAAATATTTACATGTAAGCCTGAGTTAAAGGAAAAGGATCCCTTTTTAAATAAAAATGAACATATTCTAATATAGCTATTGGGTTTTACAAAATGAAAACTTAGGTATCTCCTAAATAAGAAAAGATTGTAATTGATGAAGAGTTAGCAACAAATGACAAACAAATCAGTTCAGTCGCTCAGTCCCATCCAACTCTTTGTGACCCCATGGACTGCAGCACGCCAGGCTTCTCTGTCCATCCCCAACTCCCGGAGCTCACTCAAACTCATGTCCATCGAGTCAGTGATGCCATCCAACCATCTCATCCTCTGTCGTCCCCTTCTCCTGCCTTCACTCTTTCCCAGCATCAGGGTCTTTTCAAATGAGTCANTCTCTCTGAATTTGCTCAAACTCATGTCCATCGAGTCAGGCATGCCATCCAACCATCTCATCGTCTGTCGTCCCCTTCTCCTCCTGCCTTCACTCTTTCCCAGCATCAGGGTCTTTTCAAATGAGTCAGTTCTTCACATCAGGTGGCCAAAGTATTGGAGTTTCAGCTTCAACATCAGTCCTTCCAATGAATATTCAGGACTGATCTCCTTTAGAATGGACTGGTTGATCTTCTTGCAGTCCAAGGGACTCTCAAGAATCTTATCCAACACCACAGTTCAAAAGCCTCAATTCTTGGTGCTAAGCTTTTTTTATAGTCCACCTCTCACATCCATACATGATTACAGGAAAAACCATAGCTTGGACTAGACAGACCTTTGTTGGCAAAGTGGTGTCTCTGATTGTCTAGACATACTGTCTAGGTTGGTCATAGCTTTTCTTCCAAGGAGCAAGTGTCTTTTAATTTCATGGCTACAGGAATCATCTGCAGTGATTTTGGAGCTCAAGAAAATGAAGTCTCTCACTGTTTCCGTCGTTTCCCCATCTATTTGCCATGAAGTGATGCAACTGGATGCCATGACCTTCGTTTTTTGAATGCTGAGTTTTAAGCCAACTTTTTCACTCTTCTCTTTCACTTTCATCAAGAGGCTCTTTAGTTTCTTTGCTTTCTGCCATGAGGGTGGTGTCATCTGCATATCTGAGGTTATTGATATTTCTCCCAGCAATCTTGATTCCAGCTTGTGCTTCATCCAGTCTACCATTTCTCATGATGTGCTCTGCACAGAAGTTAAATACGCAGGGTGACAATATGCAGCCTTGACGGACTCCTCTTCCTATTTGGAACCAGTCTGTTGTTCCATGTCCAGTTCTGCTGCTTCCTGGCCTGCACACAGGTTTCTCAGGAGGCAGGTCAGGTGGGCTGGTATTCCCATTTCTCTCAGAATTTTCCAGTTTGTTGTGATCCACACAGTTGAAGGCTTTGGCATAGTCAATAAAGCAGAAATAGATGCTTTTCTGGAACTCTCTTGCTTTTTCAATGTTCCAACGGATGTTGGCAATTTGATCTCTGGTTCCTCTGACTATTCTAAAACCAGCTTGAACATCTGGTAATTCATGGTTCACATACTGTTGAAGCCTAATTTGGAGAATTTTGAGCATTACTTTGCTAGCATGTGAGATGAGTGCAATTGTGCGGTAGTTTGAGCATTCTTTGGCACTGCCTTTCTTTGGGATTGGAATGAAAGCTGACCTTTTCCAGTCCTGTGGCCACTGCTGAGTTTTCCAAATGTGCTGGCATATTGAGTGCAGCACTTTCACAGCATCATCTTTTAGGATTTGAAATAGCTCAATTGGAAATCCATCACCTCCACCAGCTTTGTTCGTAGTGACGTTTTCTAAGGCCCACTTGACTTCATATTCCAGGATGTCTGGCTCTAGGTGAGTGATCACACCATCGTGATTATCT
>SJYX01017967.1:15935-106954 GCA_006410675.1 Oreotragus oreotragus | reverse complement strand
CTGATTGTGTTGGTTTTACTTGCTTGCTCAGTTTCTTTTCTTTAATTAAAAAAAAACTTTTTATTTTATATTGGAGTGTAGCCAATTAACAGTGTGGTGACACTTTCAGGTGGACAGCAAAGGGACTCAGCCATACATATATATGTACCCATTTTCCCTCCAAACTCCCCACCCATCCAGGCTGCCACATAATACTGAGCAGAGTTCCCTATGCTGTACAGTAGGTCCTTGTTGATTATCCATGTTAAACATAGCAATGTGTGCATGTCCATCCCAAACTCCCTAACTATCCCTTCCTCACATTCTTCCCCCTGGCAACTGTAAGTTCATTCTCTATGAGTCTGTTTCTGTTTTGTAAATATAAGATCATTTGTATCATTTCTTTTCAGATTGCACGTATAAGAGATATCATAATATTTCTCTTTCTCTGTCTGGCTTACTTCACTCAGTATGACAGTCCTCTCTATTTAATTGTTTTTAATGTGTGAACTTGTTCATCAGGACACACCTCGGTCCATGGGATTGCAAAGAGTTGGACATGACTGAGCGACTGAACAACAACCTCTTGTATTCGGATCTTTGCTCCTATAACAGGCCCTGCACAGAGAGTGTAGGGGTCTCTAGAAGGGTGCTGGGAAATGATAAGAACTAAACCAATGTCTCCTGATCTGTCTTGACAGGATAGGACAGACGGCCACCTCCAGGCTTTTAAACTCTCAACCATGGTTTCCAGGAGCTTTCAACAATTTGTCCGTTTAGGCTGGGTCTTGAGATGATCCTGGTCCCCATCCCTCTGGAGTCCCCTAGAGACAGCCGCCCACCCCAGCCAACCCCCTTGAAACCTTCCTCCTTCCCCAGTCATGTCCAGCCACATGCCCAGCTCTGGGGAATGAAAAGAATTGATAGGGAAGGGTGTTGGCACCAGGGATCCGGGAAAGGACAGGGAACATTGGTTCCCTCAGCCAGAGCAGACTTGGGCTCTAAAAATAGTTACATGATGTAAACCCTAGAACAAAGTCCTCTTTGGCTCCGGGAATAAAAATTCTCCATTTGGAATTCAGTCGAAGGCTTTGTTACAAATACTGTACATGACAGAACCTATGAATGTCTCCAGCTAATTGCTCCCAGTTTTGTAATCTCTGTGGCGAGAATTCCAGCCAGGCCAATTACAAGGAGTGGGCGTGCTCTATGAGGGGGAGGGGGACCCAAGTTCCTGTAGATCAGGTCGTGTTTGGCTTGATACCCTACTCAGAAGCCTGTTGTGCGACTTGCTCTAAACGCTCTGCTCCCAACCCAAACCTGTTGGATTTTCAGTCTGTCGTCGTCGGGAGGGGTGGGGGGTGCGTGGCAACAGAGACTGGGCAGGGGACACGCAGGGACACGCGCTCCATCGCGGCTTTGGATGAGGCACGGCCTCAGACCGCAGGCTAGCTTTCATGAGTTTGGTCAGATGCAAGAAGGGGTTGCTGAAAGACCCAGCTGTATGCTTTGTAAATTGGATCAATCCAAACCCACCATCTGGTTCCTATTAGGGAAGCTCCAGGCCTGAGGTGGGGTAGGTGGCTCCATCCTCCCTAAAGGAGGCCCAAGCTCCTCACCGTCAGAAACATCGAGAATTCAGAAAATGGCGGCCAAATCATTTGGTCCATGGCTCTGGCCCAAGAGAAGACTTACTTCAAATTCGCATCTACAAGGGCCCCCTAAGTGTAAAACTTTGTGGAAATAAGTCTGCACTGATTCTTCCATGATGTACCTCAGGTTGGGGCTGAGTGACAGAGAATTATTTATCTGTTGCCCCAGGAATCATCTGAAACAGCTAAGGTTAATGAAGGTTAATGACATTAACGTTTAGAAATATTCTCAGTGGCTCAGATGGTAAAGCGTCTGTCTACAATGCAGGAGACCCAGGTTCGATCCCTGGGTTGGGAAGATCCCCTGGAGAAGGAAATGGCAATCCACTCCAGGGCTATTGCCTGGAAAATCCCATGGACAGAAGAGCCTAGTAGGCTACAGTCCATGGGGTCGCAAAGAGTCGGACACGACTGAGCGACTTCACTTCACTTCAGAGGGGGAAACAGACCATCCCACCCATGCATAGACTGAAGGGCAAGTTACACACAAGCAGAGCAGAATGGTACTGAACCCAGCTCCTACGTTTAGTCGCTCAATCATGTCCAACTCTTTGCGACCCAGTGGCCTGTAGCCCTCTGGCTCCTCTGTCCATGGGATTTCCCAGGCAAGAATACTGGAGTGGATTGCTATTTCCTTCTCCAGGGGATCTTCCTGACTCTGCAATTGAATTCCACTGCAGGTGGATTCTTTACCATCCGAGCCACCAGGGAAGCCCAGCCTGGCTCCATATTATTCTTTAAATGAAGTTGAAAATTCCCCTTCAGATCTTAGTGCCTGATTGTGTTGGTTTTACTTGCTTGCTCAGTTTCTTTTCTTTAATTAAAAAAAAACTTTTTATTTTATATTGGAGTGTAGCCAATTAACAGTGTGGTGACACTTTCAGGTGGACAGCAAAGGGACTCAGCCATACATATATATGTACCCATTTTCCCTCCAAACTCCCCACCCATCCAGGCTGCCACATAATACTGAGCAGAGTTCCCTATGCTGTACAGTAGGTCCTTGTTGATTATCCATGTTAAACATAGCAATGTGTGCATGTCCATCCCAAACTCCCTAACTATCCCTTCCTCACATTCTTCCCCCTGGCAACTGTAAGTTCATTCTCTATGAGTCTGTTTCTGTTTTGTAAATATAAGATCATTTGTATCATTTCTTTTCAGATTGCACGTATAAGAGATATCATAATATTTCTCTTTCTCTGTCTGGCTTACTTCACTCAGTATGACAGTCCTCTCTATTTAATTGTTTTTAATGTGTGAACTTGTTCATCAGGGCATTTTTTAAGGGACTATTATATGCCAGTACTAGGTGCTGGGAATTCAATAAAGAACAAGACTGGCCAGGACACCTGCCTTCTTGGAATTTACCATCCAATTGGATAGTGGTATTGTGGGAAGCGGAGATCCTCAGAGGGTACCAGGAGATGCTGCCTCGTAGATGGTGGCTTACTTTGTCTGGAAGTTTGACTTTGCTTTGTTTTAGAAGATTGGCCTCTGATGATGGTGGTTTGGGGGTATAGTGCTTTCAATATGATCTTTACTTGTTTTGTTCTTAATCAATGACATCCTAGGCCATAACCAAAACCTCCTCTTGGCTAAAACTACATGAATGATCCATCCCAAATTGCTTGGAAATGTCAGAAAGACAAGAACATGGGCTGCTGTCACAAATTCAAGTCAGCACTCGAGAAAAACCCATCAGCGACCTCTGAGGCCAAACGCCATGGACTGTGGTCCCCTCTTTGTTGCCAGGCTCTGCAGTGGTCCCTGGGGAGCATTCGTCTAGGTGACTGCCCTGGGCAGAGGTCTCTTCTTCGGGGTGATGACATCTTTGCAGGGACAGAGCTGGCATCTCATACTGAGAGTTTAGATCTAAAATGAAAGGCACTTAGAGGGAAGGTTTGCACAAGCCTTTTCCAGAAACATCAGTTACAGACATGCAGAGAAGCTCCTGATGGGAAGACGTGGGAATGCAGGCTGATTGAACACTCTCCCCAGTGATTTCTACACAATCTGGGGTGAAGCTGCTCTTGAGACAGCGCTGGCTGATACAGACTCTGGAGCCCACAGCTGAGAAATCGCCATTTAACCAGACCCCCCAGGTTAACCTGGCATTCCACCAGCCTTCCTTCCCTCCACGCCCCAGAGCCTTTCCTCTGGGCCTCCCAACTGTGCATTCTCTTCCTTGGAACCTCGGAAACCAGCTTCCAGGGAGATGCTGAGCCTGGAAAGGGTGGCTATCTGAGGGTGCCACGTTTGACCAGCCATCACTGGGGATCGCTCGTGAATGCAGTGTGGGCAGAACATGGGCTATCTCCTAGGTTTCCAGTCGACAGCATCATCTACCCCTCCGTCTTCTGGAAACCTAGATGTGGGGTTTTTTTATTTACCTTCTGAAGAAAATCAGTTCCAAGCATAGAATTGGCGGGATTCCTAAAATCTGTTAATATTCATCCTTCACCATGTTATAAATCTTCTCTAATGCGTCCCCTTACAAGAGCCAAACAGACAAACTTCATATTCCTCTCTCCTTCCTCTTCTCCCTTCTTTCTTCTCTTCTGCCTCCTCACCTCCCCTCCCTGCTAGTGGGGGGTGGGGAGGGGGAGAACGAAGGGGCACGTGGGCCTCCGACTTTCTGTTTGTGCATAGGAATTATTCTCAAGGCAACAATTTTCCCAACAACGATGTAATTATGAAATATTACCCAAACACATTGGGTATTATTGAATGTGCCATTTCTGGATCCTGGCCAAAGGCTTTGGCAGAAACGGGACTCAAAGGAGGAGAGGAGGGAGAAAAATTATGCACACGTCTCCCTTTCCGCCCTGCTGTTGAATTAAACCACATGTAAGTTTTGTAGTCGCGCACAGCAGAAAGGAACAGCTCCAAAACACATGTTTCAGAGCAGAGATCTTGTCTAGGGGATTTTGAAAATTAGCGGCTGAAACAATAGAACATGAAGTCAGGGCATGTGGAAGTGATTGAGCGCCGCTGCCATGTACAGTAAGAGCTGTTAATCAGCGCCTCACTACTGGCTGCTTGGAGACAGGATTTGAGTAAACACGGAGCTCTGCTCAATCACTAAGCTGAGGGTCATGAGGACCCCAGTGTCAGGGATCCCATTTACCCTTGGGAAGGAGGTAGAGTTAATGACACGATGAATTCCTTAGCAAAGCAAACCCTAGATGGATGCTAGAGCAGAAATCTCATCCACAGGGTAGTAATTGCATGTGCTCAGGGCTCCAAGGAGTCCTGGCACTTTTTCCAGCCTCGAGTACCAAGCGATCGCCAAGAAGCACCCCCAAAGCTAGGGTGTGTACAGCCTCCTTATATTTCAGTCATTCACCCATTGGTTCATTTATGAATGCCTTCATATATACGTTCAAGCAGTACTGATTGGACAACTACTATGAACACTTACTGTGGACCGTGTAAGAATCTGATCTCTACTCTGAGAAGACCTACTACCTAATGAACACAGAAGACCTGTCGTTACAAGCAGCTAAATTAACAATAGAAGACATGGGCTCTCCCTTGCTCTCTCTTAGAAAGGTCAAAGTAATGCTGACGGTAGTGACTAGAGGGCGTGGTCTCTTCAACAAGCCCGGGGGCAGATGATCCTGCAGGAGCTGCAGGAGTGGGAGGAGGAGTTGAGCGTGGGGCCACTCTCTGTGCTCACGCAGTCGGTCGAGAACAGCACCCAAGGGCTCATCAACCAGCGCAACAACAGACCGCTCCTGGGCTGGGTGAGGGCGTTCAACATGTGTGGGAGAATTTGAAGGAGATGTGGACCCAGGTGCCCAAGAGTGGCAAGGGCAAGAAGTCCAAGCCAGTCAACAAGGACCACTGTGTCTCAAAGATGCTCCTGTGCAAGGACTCAGTCACCACAGTCTCACAAAACCCACCCATTGCTTGCAAGCAGAGGCCCCCTCCCTGCCATCAGAACTTGCCCCTTTGTTTTGTGAAGACTTGCCCTTTATACTTGGGATAATAAAGTCCTGAGTTAAAAAAAAAAAAAGACATGACATCAGGAAACAAATATGGTGAAAAGTAAAGGAATAATGCAGACAAGAAACTTCCAAGGAGTTTAGGAGAGGGTGCTGAGATTACTGTGGTCCAGGGTCACCTGAAGGGGATGAGGCTGGAGCCGGGCTGTGGATGGGAGGGAAGGAGGAGAGGAGGTGCTCCAGGTGAGATAGGCCAGTCTGAGTGGGGCTGAAGTCCTTCTTTTGTTCCATTCACATGTAAAAACCACGCAAGAGCTCCCCATCCAGGACTGGGCTGAGCAGAGGAGGATGACACTGACAAGCGCTGTCAGGAAGGATGGCCAGTGATGCTTCCATTCGAGTGCGCCCTAATCTACTCTGACTGGTAGTCTTTGTAAGAGGAGGAGCTTAGGACCCATGGAGAGATACCAGAGGTACACAGGCACTGAGAGATAATCTTGAAGAAACAGCAAGAATGGGGCAACTGCAAGCCAAGGAGAGGGGTCTCAGGACACGCCACACCTGCTCACACTCTGGTCTTGGACGTCTGGCCTTCAGAACTGTGAGAATATTAAGTACTACTGTTTAAGCCACACAGTCTGTGGTATTCCATAACAGCAACCCTCACAGACTAATACTTACGGCTTTTCTCATTGCATTTGCTGGTGTAAAATATATTAACAAATTTTAAAATGTTAATTCATGCTTGTATTCTAAGGATAGACCAATGTGATTTAGGATGACTTAATACTGCTTTTTAAAAGCATACTTATTTCCTCTTGGTTGCCGTGGGAGTTCATTGCTGCGCACGGGTTTCCTCTAGTTGCAGAGAGGTCACTCTCCAGTTGTGGTGCACAGGCTTCTCACTGCAGTGCCTCCTCTTGTTGCAGAGCTTGGGCTCCAGTGCACCGTATCAGTGGTTGTGTCACTTGGGTTTAGTTGCCACAAAGCATGTGGAATCTTCCCGGACCAGGGATCGAACCCATGTCCCTTGCATTGGCAGGTGGATTCTTAACCACTGGCCCACCAGTGGTTAAGAACTATATTAATCAAGACCAAGAAGTGTTGGTACAGAAAGAGAGAGATATAGAAGGGATTAGACAGTCCAGAAACACATCCAGACATTTATGGAAACTTGTTTCATGACAGAGAAAGTATTTACCCTTCTGGAAATAGGAAAGGGTGAACAAAGTAGGACAAATTCCTCCAGAGAGAATCTGAAAAAAGAAAATCCAAATGACCAATAAATGTATAAAAAATGCCCAACCACATCAGCAGTCAAGGAAATAAAAAAGACCACAGTGAAATACTATTGCATAACTTACAATGTCTGACAATGTGATGAATCGGCAATAATATGGAGCAACGGGAACTCAGATCTTCTGTCAGGAATTTAATCTGAACAACCACTTTACAGATGGATTTAGGAATATATATATATAGTCAAGCTAAAGATGTACAAACTCTGTAACCCAGCTATTCCATTTCTAACAATCTACCATAGCAAAACACAAGTTTCTCTATAACTCAGAGGAAGTGCAAAATGTTCAAACAGCACTATCTGTCCTGGGAAAAACTAGATATTTTGTCTAAATTTCCACCAATAGGCAAATTTCTGCCTTGCCTCTGAATTCACAACACTTACAACAATGCTTGATAATACTGCTCTAGGAATATTCGTTGCATCAATAAATCAGTGTAAAAGAAAGATGTTCCCAAGTCCTTCCATCCATCAGGAATCTAAGTGGGGAAAAAAGGGATTTCAATAGAATTTTCCATGTTGTCTCTTTGTCTGTACAGTCTGGGGTTCACCTCCTCAGGGCCTAGTGACTTGTGCTTTATCTCTTCTACAGCAAACTGAAAGGAAGGTTCTTGTAGCTTCTCATTTTTCTGCCTCCACTATTACTACTAAAAATCACCATTATGGCCTTCTGGAAAAAGAATTCTCTCCCCATAGGCTTTGTCACCTACTAGAAAAATATTTTCTACCAAAACACATCACCAAAGCAAGCACGTTTTCTAAAATGTGACATAGCTTTCTCTGTATCTATCTATCCATCTAATCTATGGATGAAAGTGAAAGTGGAGAGTGAAAAAGTTGGCCAAAAAAGCTCAACATTCAGAAAACGAAGATCATGGCATCCGGTCCCATCACTTCATGGGAAATAGATAGGGAAACAGTGGAAATAGTGTCAGACTTCATTTTGGGGGCTCCAAAATCACTGCAGATGGCGACTGCAGCCATGAAATTAAAAGACACTTACTCCTTGGAAGAAAAGTTATGACCAACCTGGATAGTATATTCAAAAGCAGAGACATTACTTTGCTGACTAAGGTCCATCTAGTCAAGGCTATGGTTTTTCCAGTGGTCATGTATGGATGTGAGAGTTGGACTGTGAAGAAGGCTGAGNTCTCACAGACTAATACTTACGGCTTTTCTCATTGCATTTGCTGGTGTAAAATATATTAACAAATTTTAAAATGTTAATTCATGCTTGTATTCTAAGGATAGACCAATGTGATTTAGGATGACTTAATACTGCTTTTTAAAAGCATACTTATTTCCTCTTGGTTGCCGTGGGAGTTCATTGCTGCGCACGGGTTTCCTCTAGTTGCAGAGAGGTCACTCTCCAGTTGTGGTGCACAGGCTTCTCACTGCAGTGCCTCCTCTTGTTGCAGAGCTTGGGCTCCAGTGCACTGTATCAGTGGTTGTGTCACTTGGGTTTAGTTGCCACAAAGCATGTGGAATCTTCCCGGACCAGGGATCGAACCCATGTCCCTTGCATTGGCAGGTGGATTCTTAACCACTGGCCCACCAGTGGTTAAGAACTATATTAATCAAGACCAAGAAGTGTTGGTACAGAAAGAGAGAGATATAGAAGGGATTAGACAGTCCAGAAACACATCCAGACATTTATGGAAACTTGTTTCATGACAGAGAAAGTATTTACTCTTCTGGAAATAGGAAAGGGTGAACAAAGTAGGACAAATTCCTCCAGAGAGAATCTGAAAAAAGAAAATCCAAATGACCAATAAATGTATAAAAAATGCCCAACCACATCAGCAGTCAAGGAAATAAAAAAGACCACAGTGAAATACTATTGCATAACTTACAATGTCTGACAATGTGATGAATCGGCAATAATATGGAGCAACGGGAACTCAGATCTTCTGTCAGGAATTTAATCTGAACAACCACTTTACAGATGGATTTAGGAATATATATATATAGTCAAGCTAAAGATGTACAAACTCTGTAACCCAGCTATTCCATTTCTAACAATCTACCATAGCAAAACACAAGTTTCTCTATAACTCAGAGGAAGTGCAAAATGTTCAAACAGCACTATCTGTCCTGGGAAAAACTAGATATTTTGTCTAAATTTCCACCAATAGGCAAATTTCTGCCTTGCCTCTGAATTCACAACACTTACAACAATGCTTGATAATACTGCTCTAGGAATATTCGTTGCATCAATAAATCAGTGTAAAAGAAAGATGTTCCCAAGTCCTTCCATCCATCAGGAATCTAAGTGGGGAAAAAAGGGCTTTCAATAGAATTTTCCATGTTGTCTCTTTGTCTGTACAGTCTGGGGTTCACCTCCTCAGGGCCTAGTGACTTGTGCTTTATCTCTTCTACAGCAAACTGAAAGGAAGGTTCTTTTAGCTTCTCATTTTTCTGCCTCCACTATTACTACTAAAAATCACCATTATGGCCTTCTGGAAAAAGAATTCTCTCCCCGTAGGCTTTGTCACCTACTAGAAAAATATTTTCTACCAAAACACATCACCAAAGCAAGCACGTTTTCTAAAATGTGACATAGCTTTCTCTGTATCTATCTATCCATCTAATCTATGGATGAAAGTGAAAGTGGAGAGTGAAAAAGTTGGCCAAAAAAGCTCAACATTCAGAAAACGAAGATCATGGCATCCGGTCCCATCACTTCATGGGAAATAGATAGGGAAACAGTGGAAATAGTGTCAGACTTCATTTTGGGGGCTCCAAAATCACTGCAGATGGCGACTGCAGCCATGAAATTAAAAGACACTTACTCCTTGGAAGAAAAGTTATGACCAACCTGGATAGTATATTCAAAAGCAGAGACATTACTTTGCTGACTAAGGTCCATCTAGTCAAGGCTATGGTTTTTCCAGTGGTCATGTATGGATGTGAGAGTTGGACTGTGAAGAAGGCTGAGTGCCAAAGAATCGATGCTTTTGAACTGTGGTGTAGGAGAAAATTCTTGAGCGTCCCTTGGACTGCAAGGAGATCCAACCAGTCCATTCTGAAGGAGATTAGCCCTGGGATTTCTTCGGAAGGAATGATGCCAAAGCTGAAACTCCAGTACTTTGGCCACCTCATGTGAAGTGTTGACTCATTGGGAAAGACTCTGATGCTGGGAGGGATTGGGGGCAGGAGGAGAAGGGGATGATGGAGGACGAGATGGCTGGATGGCATTGCTGGCTCGATGGACGTGAGTCTGAGTGAACTCCGGGAGTTGGTGATGGACAGGGAGGCCTGGCGTGCTGCGATTCATGGGGTCGCAAAGAGTCGGACACGACTGAGCGACTGAACTGAACTGAACTGAATCTATATGTATTAATGTATATTCTCACTCATGTAATCAGAGATATCAATGCTTCTGATGCCATATTTGTCCACAAGCCTGAGTTCCTGAGACTTGGAGCCTTGTGACACTACGAATCATAGGTTACTGTCAAAAAAGTTCCATGGGGACATTGATGGTGGAGGGCCACCTTGATCTGTTCCTTCAGGATAATCCATTACAGAAGCTTCATGAAACCCCTGGTCCCAGGGTCTCAAAAGGCGTGCAGAGAGTTGCTGCCTGATGCAAGTCAAGCTATCCATCAGTGATCCACATGAGCTATCTGCTCACAGGGCTTCCTTTTGTGGGAAATCACGTTGATATCCAGAAGACTGGGCTGTACTGTATGCAGCTTTTCCAAGAATTCTTCACATGAAAGATTTGGCTAGACGCTCTGTCTGGTAGCCTGGATTTAATCCTGAAATGAAGAAGAAGGCAGGGGGGAGTGGGTTTGTGCCAGACTAGCCAAGGGAGGTGATCAAGATGCCGAGGCTAATCACCCATATTTCTTTCTCAGAAATCATATCTGGNGCAAGATTTGGCTAGACGCTCTGTCTGGTAGCCTGGATTTAATCCTGAAATGAAGAAGAAGGCAGGGGGGAGTGGGTTTGTGCCAGACTAGCCAAGGGAGGTGATCAAGATGCCGAGGCTAATCACCCGTATTTCTTTCTCAGAAATCATATCTGGGGAAGAATGTCTTGGTTTTGACCTGCTTCTTCTCTAGATCTCTCCTGATTGCAGCTGATTATAGCTCCCTGGGCAACAATCACGACTCTAAGCCAATTAATTGCAAAACACTGATAACCAGACGTTAGAGTTTCTGACTGCAGATCTGGTTTTATTGTGTGGATATATCTCTACATGGCCTGCATTGTTCCCCGAAGTCTTTACTCAAATAGTCTTAAACAAAGGTATTGCAGATGTTCTTAAATCAATTAATTGAAGGAGACTAGACAAGAAAACTTGTCTGGTTTCTCATTTCCGATATAACAAGTAAAGTCATTCTTGTTGAACTACTAAAGAGGAAACATCTTAATCTTGCCTAATATTTCCAGTCAGACTCAGATAAGACCTTACAACACAATCAAGGATGTATTCTGAATGTTTCTTAATGATGCTTTTTCTACATCTACTTTATTCTCCTTTTCACCACCAGTGTTGGCATGGTAGGAACCATGGGGCTTGAATCAAGAAATGGGCTCCTGATGCCAAAATGATGTGAAAGTCAGTGACGTGGAAATCCAGAATCAGACAGACCGATGCGGCGTTGCCATATAAAAGCTATTTGGGGTGTTACTTTTCATAATTTCCCCCTAACCTACACATCACTACAGTACGGAAATGAGCTTGGAAAGATAGGAAGTAAATTTCCCCAGGTACAGCTGCTAAGTAGAGCAATAATCCAAACCCAGGTCTGTCTGTCTTTTCCCCAAACCCACCGCACTAAGCAGACCATTCTTCAAAATGGCGGCTGTAACCATGGTCCCCTTTTAAGAAAACTGCTCAACGCAACACATTCATATGGAGAACAAGCCTGAGATGCCTTCTCGAATGCACTGTCTTGCTGAGGTCATTAGTACCTCTGGCCGATCTGAGTGGAGCAGGGGTGAGCCCTGCCTCTAGCTTGCTCAGTTGGCCAGTCAACGGGTTGATCAGCTGCCCATGAAGCAGCTCAGCGCAGAGCACACAGCCCAGAAAGGACAATGACAATTCACTCTGTCCAGTCAAATGCTCCTTCTATTGAAGTTTAACAGAAAAGACAGGAAAGAGTCAATAGCTAGTTTTGTGGGGGATGGGGACGCGAAAAACCACCCAGAAAGAAGACAAACCACGAGGGCCCAAGCGTGAGCAGTGTTGATGAGAAGCTGCAGACCTGAGACAGCGGAACAGAACACACAAAGGATAGGGGGCAGTGGTCTGTTGGCAGTCACTGTGTGCCGGAAGTGGAGAGGAAGGCATTCTGCGTCACCGGAACTGTGGGGACCCGGCAATCATAAGGCCGCCGAGCAGCGGGCGGAAGGCGGAAGGCAACCTGGTGACTAGAGCTGCATAGTTCCGGTTCCCAAGCTATGTTCCTGTGTCTTTGAGGCCGGCTCTGCACCTCTTTCTGAGGATGCTGTGACATCCCCGCCTCCCCTGTTACACATGTATTCTTGCTCTGAATCCACCTCCCTGAGGATCAGGGGATGCAAACTGAGCAGTACCCTCCCTCCCTTATGCCATGCTCCTCCCGGGGACGAACGCCTGCTCAGCTGTCTCCTGCTCCTGCTGTGGCCGGGCCAGGGGAGCAGCCGAAGCATCTCTGCTAAGCCGGCCAAGTCTCAAGTCCTCGCCGGTACCCAAGAGGGGCCTCTGGTCACAACTGATGGCGATGTAGACCCGGCGCAACATGTGACACAGGGACAGCCTAGACACAGTGTGAAATGACTTCACTAACGGAGACGGGGTGAGTGGGTCCCCACCCTGCTGTTTGCTCCCTTCTGGGATTGTGGGCACCTGCTCGTCTGAGATTCCTGATGGTCTGTGCTTTGGAGAGACACGCTTGAGTTTTGCCTGAACTTGAGGGTCTGCTGGCTTCCTGTGTGTCTTGCTACTTGCATACAGCCAGAACTCAGCAGATGGTTTCTGATCAGGAATAAAGTTGAGAGGAGGGAAATGAGGAAGGATCAAAAACTCCATTTGAGACCCAAAAAAACAGGGGGCGCAGTCATAAAAGAACATGCTTGTCCTCCTAAGGGCCCTGGATCTGCCCCACCACATGGGCTCTGAAACCCACAAATATTTACTATCTGGCGCTTTACAGACGATGTTTGCTAATTCCTGCTCTAAACCACAAGGACTATCAAAAGCACCAGCAACTCATACCTTTTTCCAAACTCAGTGATGCTTTTCAAAGGAATTTTGATTCCAGATGGTTTAGCTGTATTAAACAGGGAGATTTCCTAGGATGTCTAGTCCCAGAGTCAGTTGAGACTAGCTACAGTAATACAATCCACAGAGGAAACAGTTTTTTTTGTTTTTTTTTTTATCCAGAGCCCAACCTGATAAGACAAGTTTCTCTGTTTTTCTTTGCCAGGGACCACATTCTCCTAGACCATACTTTCCCTGGGGATCTTGTTTTATGTGTATGAGGGTTGTGTCCAGAAAGAGGATCCCCCTCTGCCCCGACTTGAATGGGGAACGGCGGCCAGCGGCACACTCAAGACAGAGGACCAGGCACATCTTTTGAACATCAAAGAGCCCACGGGCTTCCGGGTGACCTTGGCAGAGGGAAAGAGAAACAGGGAAGCCCCAAGCCCCGTGTTGATGGTATAAACATCAAACAGGACCCAGTGGAACAGAATGTTTCTCTTTATCTCCCGACTCCAGGAGTCTTCAAACTGCCCGCTGTGCCCTGAAGCTAGGGAATTACGAAGGAATTGAGATATCTTTCTTCATTTGGAGAGAGAGAGCAATGCAGAAATTATAACTCATCTGAGGAAAGTCTCCTAAGGGATTTTCACCTTCCCTGTTCTGGGGAAAGTTTTTCTTCCTAGAAGTCTCACTCCCATCATTGCAAACCCCTGGCCCCTGGCTCTGGGGTCTCTGCCTCTCTGTCGCTTTCATTGTCTCAGGACTCAGCGCCTAGCCCAGGGACTTGTCTTGAGACAGCNAAGTCTCCTAAGGGATTTTCACCTTCCCTGTTCTGGGGAAAGTTTTTCTTCCTAGAAGTCTCACTCCCATCATTGCAAACCCCTGGCCCCTGGCTCTGGGGTCTCTGCCTCTCTGTCGCTTTCATTGTCTCAGGACTCAGCGCCTAGCCCAGGGACTTGTCTTGAGACAGCACTAATAAGTATTTGCAAAATAAAAGCGTAATGAAGGAATGAATGAGTATCAGATGTCTTGTTGGAGGGGACAGAGTATAAGCACAGTCAGTCCGTCAGCATTTTATCGTTGCACTCAACTTTGGTGGATCTATACTATACACCAGCCAATTGCCTGTGTGTGTAGGGGGCAGACAGGAAGAGCCTTGCACATTGGACCTTCACTCAGGAGCCTTCAGTCTACTTAAAGAGAAGATGTATGGGCCCAATCACAGGAATGTGTGCGGCGTCTCAAACTATCAGCCAGGGAGCACTAGTTAAAGCTGCACGTTTCCCAAGCCCCACTCACCAGGGCTCTGATCCAGATAAGGGCCCCCAAACTGAACATTCGAGCCAAGTCTGTATGTAATTCAGAAGCTGATATAAGGAATTGAGATATCTTTCTTCATTTGGAGAGAGAGAGCAATGCAGAAATTATAACTCATCTGAGGAAAATCTCCTAAGGGATTCTCACCTTCCCTGTTCTGGGAAAAGTTTTTCTTCCTAGAAGTCTCACTCCCATCATTGCAAACCCCTGGCCCCTGGCTCCGGGGTCTCTGCCTCTCTGTTGCTTTCATTGTCTCAGGACTCAGCGCCTAGCCCAGGGACTTGTGTTGAGACAGCACTAATAAGTATTTGCAAAATAAAAGCGTAATGAAGGAATGTTACTCATAGTCTACAGAACAACCTCCCCTGTCTCATATTCGTGTCAGTCAGGCAGTCGTAAAATAGCAACGTGAGTTGAAACCACCTAGATATGATATGTGGTCGGTTAACGGACACACACATCCCCCGTCTGTTCTTCTCGGAACGTGTATCCTGGAAGTGAGTCCTCGGAAGAGTCTACTTAAAGAGAAGACACATGGGCCCAATCACAGGAATGTGTGCGGCGTCTCAAACTATCAGCCAGGGAGCACTAGTTAAAGCTGCAAGTTTCCCAAGCCCCACTCACCAGGGCTTCTGATCCAGATAAGGGCCCCCAAACTGAACATTCGAGCCAAGTCTGTATGTAATTCAGAAGCTGATATAAACCAGTCTACTCTTGGAGAAACACTGACATGTGGGGAGAAATAGAGCACTGGGAAGGTATTGAAGCTCTTGCCTGGTCTCTTCAATGACCTCCCATGACTCCTGAGACCTTTCCANTTCTGATCCAGATAAGGGCCCCCAAACTGAACATTCGAGCCAAGTCTGTATGTAATTCAGAAGCTGATATAAACCAGTCTACTCTTGGAGAAACACTGACATGTGGGGAGAAATAGAGCACTGGGAAGGTATTGAAGCTCTTGCCTGGTCTCTTCAATGACCTCCCATGACTCCTGAGACCTTTCCAGCATCCTCCCTGCCCGCACTACCCAGCCCATGATGACTCAAAGCTCTAAACCCTGTATTAAACGGATGCGCTTGGATCTCTGTGCTCTCATCTCTGGCAGAAAGGTTGAGATGGCTCTGCAAAGCCTGTTGCCTGGGGGCTAGGAAACGTCTTGGGAGAGTCAGCACCATCCCCCAACTCCAGGCGCCTGCTTTAGCACTTGCAGGACGTCCTAGGGGAGGAAGGAGCCAGTCACAGTGGGCTGGGTTTTCAGAAGTAAGGGACACGGGGAAGAGAGGCTCTAGAAAGCTGACTTCCCTTCCCCATCCTCCTCTGAGTCACCTGGAGAGCAGTGAGTCTCTGCATAACAACTCAAAGGACGATTTTATGAAAACTGTGTAATCATTAAGAAACTAGCAGCTCTCCTCCAGGACACTTAACATTGAAGAAGAAGGAAGAGACACCCCACTCCCTCCCGCCTAGGTCACAGCTCCCAGCCTGTGGGGAGAGAAGCTCCCAGGGAGGACATGGAGAAACCACTCAGGGGGTACAGTCATTCACCAGCGCCTTCACAGCAACCCTGGGAGCCCCCAGAAGCAGTGGGGAGGAGGTGGTATAGGGTTACAGGGTCATCAGTAGGGCGACAACCATTTAAATGTGTATCAAGACTAGTTGTTACCCCCAGATGGACAAAATTCTAAAACATCTCCCAAATCCATCTGCATGTCTGCCTTATCTTTGGATGACTATTCAGCCTCATGTTGGGTCTGCCTGTCTCTCATTTCTTCCCTCTCCATTCTACTCACTGTACTGCAGCCATAATTATCTTTTTAAGCTGTAAGACTGATCATATTTCCCCATTGACTAGAGAATGAAGTCCAGACTCCTGCAGACCCTCCAGAGCTTGATTCAAGCATAAGGTCCTCCAGGAAACTGCCTCTGGCTTCCTGGGGTAGAATGGGACATCCTCCTTGGTCTCTGCTATAATTCGTACCTTCCTTCCTTGAAGCCGGTATCATATTTTATGGGTTTTATTTATTTACCTGATTCTCCTAGGCTGGAATCTCCTTGAGGGCAGGGCCTGTGTCTCTCATTCATCTCCACCACTAGTGCCCAGTACTCTACAAGTTTAACAAACGTCTTATTTATTCATTCATTCATTACTGCCCTCGTATCAACCCCATCCAGAACTATTACCTCCTTATCCTTAAGTATGCTTCTATTCCCATCACTGAAACTTTGTTTCTCTTCTTCCCCTTGCCTGAAATGTTTTCCATTCTCTTTTTCATTCTTCTGATTTCTTTAATTTTTCTGTAACCAATCATGGCAATACAGCAGATCTTTGAGCGAATGAGCCTGCTGTTTTCGGTGGCATTTCTGCGGATTCTTCCTCACAGAGCCTTGTTTCCTTGTGTGGTTTGTAATTTGGGATTATGAACTCACGTTAGATAAGGTGCCCCAGGCCACTACCAACCAAGAACCACTTCAAGTTAACTTTGTAGCTTGTAGCTTGCTGTAGATGCAGGTAGTATAAAGTTAAACCCCAGAGTCAGGCGAGACTACCTACAGTAATACAATCCACAGAGGAAGCAGTTTTCTTTTTTTTTTTTAATCCAAAGCCCAACCTGATAAGACAAGTTTCTCTGTTTTTCTTTGCCAGGGACCACATTCTCCTAGACCATACTTTCCCTGGGGATCTTGTTTTATGTGTATGAGGGTTGTGTCCATTCTATCTTCTTACCTTGTACGGGCTCAAGATCAGAAGATTCATAACAGACGCTCAACTCTAAAACCCCAGATCAGAGATTGGCAAAGTATGGCCCAAGGCTCCAGTTTACTGGGGGTCAAGCCCTCCTACACCTGTTGCTTATGTATTATCTCTTACTGCGTTCATGCTACAAAGCATTGAGTTGTTGCAACAGAGAACCACATGGGCTCTGAAACCCACAAATATTTACTATCTGGCACTTTACAGGAGATGTTTGCTAATTCCTGCTCTAAACCACAAGGTCTATCAAAAGCACCAGCAACTCTTACCTTTTTCCAAACTCAGTGATGCGTTTCAAAGGAATTTTGATTCCAGATGGTTTAGCTGTATTAAACAGGGAGATTTCCTGGATGTCTAGTCTGCCACGTTGCCAAAAGGTGAAATTAACCTCTTCTTTCTTTTTAGCCTTTCAAAAGGCTCAAAAGGTCCAAAATAGAACCTCTCTCCTCCCCCAGTGATTTCAGTTCCTGGTATCATTCCCGATGCTTCCTACACCCTTTGCAGAACCTATGGTTCAACAGTTCATTGTAGGTGTGTGTTCTCCAGTTTGCATCAAGCAAGTAATTATTCTCACTTATGAGGCTGTCAGCACCTTGAGAACAGTGTTTATCATTTAGATCAAGACCTAGTCTTGTGAATTTAGAGAACTGGAGCAATTCTCAGGGGCTACAGAACTGTAAATCTGGCAAGTTAGAAAAGCATCCTTGGCAGTGGAAAATGAGCTAAAGGGAGAAACGAGTGACCAGGCTTTGGGTTTAGATGAAACGATCCAAATTCTAGTTCTGTCACTCACTAGCTGCATGATATCAGCAGTTACTTTCTAAGTTCAGGTCACTTCATCTATGAAAAGAGAATGGCATATCTTCCATGGACAACTGGGAGACTTGAAATGGATGCACAGTATCTGATAGAAATAGATGACCAATAGGCCATTATCATGTTGTTATGGAAGCAACTTGTTTATTAATGCTCTTGACAGTACACTTGAAGATGGCTTTGACTATTCTAATACTCGATGCATCCAAGCTGGAATTTGATCTGCATTTGTATCCAAATTTGTAAAACCTAGACCCTGGAGAGGGAAATGGCAACACACTCCAGTATTCTTGCCTGGGAAATCCCATGGACAGAAGAGCCTGGTGGGCTACAGTCCACGGGGTCACAAACAGTCAGACATGACTTAGTGACCAAACCTAACAACCACAGACAAGGAGCATAGGAAACTCAGAAATTGAGGAGCTGGGAAGGACGCATTCCTAGATCTTACAAAAATTAGACTCCCAGCATCTCAGGTCTGACCACAGAATTTCTGCAGGGCTGGGATATGAATTCACCAAACAATCTAAGCCACTTAATCAGTGGAAAGTGTTCAATGAGTTGTCACTGTAACAACTATCAAAACATGTGGCTGACCGCTACTGTAGTTGATACCTGATTCTTGTTTTGCACTTGGCATTGGCCTCCTTAAGCTCTGTGGGTGTTGAGACCCACCGTCCTAGCAGCCCTGAGCTCTGCGAGCTGGTCCTACTCTTTAGAGAAGAGTAAATTCATTCGCCTCTTCTTTCCTTTCTCTTAGCATTTGTAAGAGGAGGGATAGGACCCAAGGCAGGAACTTAAGAGAAAGGTGTGGTAGCCTGAGGCTGCAGCGTTACCCCCAGGGTAAGTTTTACCTACACCTTCAGCACTGGTTTGGGGCTTCTAGAAATCTAGTCCAGGGAAGGGTTTAGACTAGGGATAGCAGGGGAAGAAGGCACAGATTCACTTATGTTTCCAGTCACACAAGAGGCACGAAGCATTTGCAGGTGAGAAAACTGGTCCTTCCAGGCACAGGGCTTTGATTTCTTAACACTGGGCACATTTGCATTACCTTAACCTCAACATTCAGAAAACGATGATCATGGCATCTGGTCCCATCACTTCATGGGAAATAGATGGGGAAACAGTGGAAACAGTGTCAGGCTTTATTTTGGGGGGCTCCAAAATCACTGCAGATGGTGACTGCACCCATGAAANTCAGAAAACGATGATCATGGCATCTGGTCCCATCACTTCATGGGAAATAGATGGGGAAACAGTGGAAACAGTGTCAGGCTTTATTTTGGGGGGCTCCAAAATCACTGCAGATGGTGACTGCAGCCATGAAATTACAAGACGCTTACTCCTTGGAAGGAAAGTTATGACCAACCTACATAGCATATTCAAAAGCAGAGACATTACTTTCCCGACTAAGGCCCGTCTAGTCAAGGCTATGGTTTTTCCAGTGGTCTTGTATGGATGTGAGAGTTGGACTGTGAAAAAAGTTGAGCGCCGAAGAATTGATGCTTTTGAACTGTGGCGCTGGAGAAGACTCTTGAGAGTCCCTTGGACTGCAACGAGATCCAACCAGTCCGTTCTAAAGGAGATCAGTCCTGGGTGTTCTTTAGAAGGAATGATGCTAAAGCTGAAACTCCAGTACTTTGGCCATCTCATGGGAAGAGTTGACTCATTGGAAAAGACTCTGATGCTGGGAGGGATTGGGGGCAGGAGGAGAAGGGGACAACAAAGGATGAGATGGCTGGATGGCATCACGGACTCAGTGGACATGAGTCTGAGTGAACTCCGGGAGATGGTGATGGACAGGGAAGCCTGGCATGCTGTAATTCATGGGGTCGCAAAGAGTCGGACACGACTGAGCAACTGGACTGAACTGAACTGAACTGAACCTCTTTAAGGTCTTGCCTGTGACTGGCACAACCCCCAGATCACCACTCTGCCCCTGACACCCTGGGACTCATCAACACTCACCTGCTTCATGCAGTTTTCTCTTCCAGGCAGTGAAAGGGATTTCCACTCCATCCTTACTGCACCTAAACATACTCTGCCCAGATCTTTCTCCCCAGCTCCCAGCATCTTCCTGGTCCATCAATTCCAACTTGCTTGATTTTGAATTTTTAAACCTACTTGTCTGTTCCTTGCAGTGTATAGTACAGGTGTTCTGTGTTTCTTGACTATTTCAACCATTGTTTAGTAAGATGTTTTGCACCTGACAAGGGAAGTGAAGCAATCAGAAATATGCAATTTATGCAGTTTTCTTTTTTAAGAAGGTAACTATACTTTTCAAGTAAATAAAGTAGGAATACTATGGTTTACTAAGTCATCTAGAGTGATTTATAACAAGCAATGAAAAAATTTTCAATTTCAATTTTCCCAATACATAAAAAAGTATTGCAAAAAGAGATCAAACCACAGCAGAAAAATGACAAAAAATATGAACAGACAGCTCACAGGAAAAGATATAAAAACGGATTTTAAGTACAGGAAAGTGCACACAACCTCATTCATAAGAGAAAAGCAACTTCAAACTATATCGTCTAACAGTGGTTGTTTTTTTGGTTTTGTTTTGTTTTGTTTTGTTTTTTACTTTCAGACAGGCATTGATCAAAGATTTTGATAATACACCCTGTTGGCAGTTTTGTGAGTAAAGGTGTGGGGAAACAGTCCAGCTAATGAGCTGATGGAAGGAGTGTCACGTGTGATTTGGCAGTATTCATAGAAATGAAATCCCCTTTGTTCAAGCAATTCTTTTGCAAGAACTTATCAAACACATGTTTTCTCATATATACATGAAATAATATATTCACAAGATTATTCATTGTAGCACTATTAATAATAGCAAGGATTTGGGTATAAAACCTCAATGTTCATCAACAGAGAACATTGCTAAAGTAAATAGCGGTATAGCCATACAATGGAATACTATGCAGTTGTCAAAAATAAAAGGGAGTTAGTTCTTAGAGAAATTTTTTATATTGTTAGGAATATATGTTAAGTGAAAAAAGCAAAGTGAAAGACAATTTGTAACACGCATGGTTGTCATCTGTACCAAAAATGTCGGGGAAAGGAGAATATATGCAGATACTGTTATATTCAAAGACTATCTCTAAGGATACATAGATATTCAACATGGGTTGCCTCTGGAGAATAAAACTGGATGTCTGGGAAAGAGAGACATTATCATTTTCTCCACCCTCAGAAGCAAAACAAATATGGATAGTGGTGGGTAGAAGGAAATAGATGTTATAGATATTATCTGTAACACCTTCAGTCAAACAACAATTTTAGGTAACCACTACACTTACAAAAACATAATTTTGGACAACTCCGTTCTTACAAGGATTGTCACATTAAGCCCTTTTACTATGTAGCTTCCTTTATGGACCTTTATTAGCCCAAACCCATGAGAGCTACCCTCCTGCAGATATCTTCAGCCCAGCCTGGTTCCAGCCTGCACTCTGAGCTGTAACAACCTTCCTAAAACACCTAAGTCATGTAAGGGAGACTGGCTGCACTGATCAGCCTGGAAAGTGGACAAAACATTCAACAAGGAATTGTATGTGTGCTCTGTGAGAGTCTCTGGGCTATGTGACCTGTAGCAGAGAGTATCTGGCCCTTAAGGAGCCTGCAGAGTGGTAGAGAATATAAAACACTCACACCAAACAGCGGCCACGCAGGGCCCAATGTGGCACATGACGCAAAATCTGCACAGACAACATCCTGTGGACATTCACAGCAGGGAGAGGCTCCGGCTAGTTGGAGGAGGCAGGAAGATATAAATCTGGTCCTGAGGGAAAAGTAGCATTTAGACCCATGGAGAAGGGAGAGGAGAGTTTGAGCCACATGAAAAGATGCTCAATGTCACAAATTATTAGAGGAAAGTAAAACTATGATGCGGTACCACCTCACACTGGTCAGAATGGCCATTCATCAAAAAGCTTACAAATAGCAAATGCTGGAGAGAGTGTGGAGAAAAGGGTACCCTCCTACACTGTTGACAGGACTAAAAATCGGTGCAGCCACTATGGAAAATCATATGGAGATTCCTTTAAAAACTAAAATAGAACTGCCATATGATCCAGCAATCCTGTGCTGTGCTTAATCACTCAGTCGTGTCTGACTCTTTGCGACTCCATGGACTGTAGCCCACCAGGCTCCTCTGTCCATGGGATTCTCCAGGCAAGAATACTGGAGCGGGGTGCCATTTCCTTCTCCAGGGGGTCTGCCCAACCCAGGGATTGAACCCAGGTCTCTTATGTCTCCTGCACTGGCACATGGGTTCTTTACCACTAGTGCCACCTGGGAAGCCCACATAGATATAGATAGATAGATATGTTAAGAGCTGACTCATTGGAAAAGACTCTGATGCTGGGAGGGATTGGGGGCAGGAAGAGAAGGGGATGACAGAGGATGAGATGGCTGGATGGCATCACCGACTCGATGGACGTGAGTCTGGGTGAACTCCGAGAGATGGTGATGGACAGGGAGGCCTGGCGTGCTGTGATTCATGGGGTCGCAAAGAATCGGACACGACTGAGCAACTGAACTGAACTGAACTGAACACACACACAATGGAATATTGCTCAGCCATAAAAAGAAATGAAATAATGCCATTTGCACAAAATGGATGGACCTAGAGACTTTCATGCATTGGAGAAAGAAATGGCAACCCACTCCAGTGCTCTTGCCTGGAGAATCCCAGGGACGGGGGAGCCTGGTGGGCTGCCATCTATGGGGTCGCACAGAGTTGGACACAACTGAAGCGACTTAGCAGCAGCAGCAGAGACTATCATACTAACTGAAATAAGTCAAAGATAAATATTATATGATCTCATTTGTACATGGAATCTAAAAAGTAATACAAGTGAATCTACTTACAAACCAGAAAGAGACTCATAGACATTAAAAAACTTCTGATTACTGAAGGGGAAAGTGAGTCCCTCAGTTGTGTTTGACTCTTCGTGACCCATGGACTATAGAGTCCACGGGATTCTCCAGGCCAGAATACTGTAATAGGTAGCCTTTCCCTTCTCCAGGGAATCTTCCTAACCCAGGGGTTGAACCCAGGTCTCCCACACTGCAGGTGGATTCTTTACCAGCTGAGCCACAAAGTAAGCCCCAAAGGGGAAACTGGAGAGAGTAAATTAAGGGTAGGTCCGTCTAGTCAAGGCTATGGTTTTCCAGTGGTCATGTATGGATATGAGAGTTGGACTGTGAAGAAAGCTGAGCGCCGAAGAATTGATGCTTTTGAACTGTGGTGTTGGAGAAGACTCTTGAGAGTCCCTTGGACTGCAAGTAGGTCCAACCAGTCCATTCTAAAGGAGATCAGCCCTGGGATTTCTTTGGAAGGAATGATGCTAAAGCCGAAGCTCTAATACTTTGGCCACCTCATGTGAAGAGTTGACTCATTGGAAAAGACTCTGATGCTGGGAGGGATTGGGGGCATGAGAAGGGGACGACAGAGGATGAAATGGCTGGATGGCATCACGGACTCGATGGACGTGAGTCTGAGTGAACTCCGGGGGATGGTGATGGATAGGGAGGGCTGGNGGATTGGGGGCAGGAGGAAAGGGGGATGACAGGGGATGAGATGGCTGGATGGCATCACTGACTTGATGGATGTGAGTCTGAGTGAACTCTGGAAGTTGGTGATGGACAGGGAGGCCTGGCATGCTGGGATTCATGGGGTCGCAAAGAGTCGGACACGACTGAGCAACTGAACTGAATTGAACTGAACTGATGAACATATATGGGCTTCCCTGGTAGCTCAGCTGGTAAAGAATCTGCCTGTCAGTGCAGCAGACATGAATTCAATCCCTGAGCCAAGAGAATCCCACGTGCTGCAGAGCTCCTAAGCCTGTGCTCCGCAACTATTAAGCCTGTTGCCTTGAGCCTGGGAACTGTAATTAGAGAAAAGCCAGTGCAGCAAGTAAGACCCAGCACAGTCAAAATACGTAAATGATAAAAAAGTATAAAAGTATAATAGTATACAAAGTATAATACAGGGAGCTATGTTATAGTATCTTGTAATAATCTATAATGGAAAACTGTCTGAAAACCTATACGTATATAACTGAAACACTTTGCCATACACCTGAAACCAACATAATACTATAAATCAACTATATTTCAATAATAATTTTAAGAAGAGAGAGGGAGAAGAGCTTCAGCAGAGGGGACCATCTGAAGCATCTGGATGGGACCCTGAGCCCAGGAAGAGCTTGGTGGGGGTGAGCTGGGGTAATAATAAGCCTACCATTTCAGTGGCGTGCTTGCCTGCAAATTGTCACGTGACGACCCCCTGACTTGGGCACTTCCATATAAAGCAACGAGGGCTCACAGAGATTGTTTGAGGTAAGTCACCCAAGGTTACTCAGTAGCAAGAGCTGGTTTTAAGCTGGGAAACTACACAATACTGTGCCTGAGAAGGCACTAAAAAGGCCATAAACAGGTGCTGGTTGCCACCCCGTTGCTTGAAGCTAATTTCTAAGGTTCTTTTCCAGAGTTTTAACATTCCCCTTGAGTAAATAATTTACCAATATTAATTTGCATGATGACTCATTTCTTAAGGTTAAATTTCTTCTGGTAACTGCCAAGTTAAACTTCAGCCGGTGCCCTCTTAGAATCATCCAGATTCTGAATTACTAGGAAGGGGACTACTGTCTGTTCCTTCAAGTCAGCTGGCCCAGACCAGTCATTCCAGCCCCATCGTTTTCACAGAGGGTTGTTTACTGGTTTAGTGATGACTTCAGACTAGTTAGGTCATGCACAGGGAGACCCTTTATCTTTGTCTTCCTGTTTTGCTGTTGTTACCGCTATTTTATTTTGTTTTGCTTTTAATGAGGATTAAAATATGGAAAATGATTCTGATACACCTTTAGGAGAGAAGGAACTGGATTTTGTTTTACACCTATTCTGAAATCTCTCCTCACCTGATATAACTGTTGATGTAACTGAACTGGGTCAATTGCAAATAATCCATTCCTGTGAGATGCCTGATGTTGGGTGCGCGGCTAGGTTGCTTCAGGCACATCTGACTTTGCGACCTCATGGAATGTAGCTCTCCAGGCTCCTCTGTCCATGGGATTCTCCAAGCAAGAATACTGGAGTGAGTTGCCATTTCCTCCTCCAGGGGATCTTCCCGACCCAAGGATTGTACCTGCATCCCCTGCAATGCAGGTTGATTCCTAACTGCTGAGCCACCGGGGACGCCCTGACACTGGCTTGTTCTAGTATTCTTATATTGCTTTCTATTCACCTCTTAGTGAGTGGACTTTCTGTTTTGCTTTATTTTGTTTCTCTTGACCTTGCTTTATCTGGGGTCAGGGAGGGCTGCTGGGTAAATCCTCTAGAGAAAGAGCTCAGCACTGGAGAGAGAAGCCCTGACTCACAGGGTCACTGCCCTCAGGGGTTTCTGAAGACATTTGCTAAGTGAGAGAAAACTTCTTCACCCATATGAATCTAGAACTTCCCAGGACTCCAGGGTTTCCTCACTTTGTTACCCAGGGAGGCACGTGGGGGCAGGGGTGTGGACCAGTTCATCCTCACCCTCCTCATGAGACCTGGATGAAAAATACACAGTCAGTTTTTATTATTCCTGGTGATATTCTACAGGCTGTGTGTGGACAGCCCTACTGAACAATGAACCACGGCTCCCAGGTTCCTACAAGCCTCCAGTCACGACACGATCGTCAACCAAGTATTGTATAATCTCAGTTTAGGTCTCCGGCAGTTTAAAGACAGCTTTTAAGATATTTGTTGTTGATGCATTAATTCATGGCCAACAGCTGGATAGCTCACTCCTGAAGAAGTATATCTAAACAGCATCCCTTCCAGGCGGCACGTCACAGTCTTCCTGTACTTGGGGACCCTGGACAGCACTTAGCCCTCTGCTTGGGTGCCCAATCTAAACTGCGAAATCACCAACAAAAAAGCACCCAAAAGGTAAAAGGACATGGCACTAAACAGATCACAAAAAAGACATCTGTTTACAAGAGGAAAGAAGAAGGCAGAGAGGGTCTCCTCGTTTGACCTCCGCTGGGAACACGCACGTCAAAGATCCCGATTGTTCACTGGCAGGTCCACAAATGACCCCAAAGCACCGTGAACCCTGGTTTGCGGTGACAAATTTTAGCGAGTAGGTGAGTTCACAAACTCAGAATTTGCAAATAATGAGCACTGACGAAATATTAAAATTGCGTGTGTGTGTGTGTGTACAGAAGGAATGAAGGGGGCAGTCTGAGGCTGGGCAGTGTCAGGCTAGTGTGCAGCCAGATCAAGGCCACAGCCACCTCTCCAGTGCCTTCCTGTAAATTAGAGGTGCCCTGTGGCAGCCTCAGACTCACGACTCACAGCTGAGGAGCAGGCACAGGAGGGGAGGAAAGGAACCCCTTCCCTGAGGGCGCGGAGCCTGGCCCAGCATTGCCTGTTTGTGCTGAGAGAACACAGACAGGAGGCCGGGCCCCGCCCCCCGCCCTGGGCCCTGCGCGCTGCAGGCCAGATGCGGTGGCGTAGACAGGCCAACTCTGTCTTGAAACAGAGATGAATCCTTCAAACCAGCCTGTCAAGGAACCTCAGAAGGGTCCTCTTTGTCTGTATTTCCCTCCTCTGAGCTGTCTTTTGCTCCAGGCCTTAATTTCCCTAAAAGCCCCCGTTTCCAAGGGCCGTTGAAACAAATGGCCACACACTGGGAGCAGGCGGGCAGGGGGAAGTTACAGCAACGGAAATTTGTCCTCTGACTGTTCTGGAGCCCAGAAGCCGGAAATCAGGGGTCAACAGAACCATGCTGTCTATGCAGGTTCTGGGGAAGAAGCTATCTTTACCTCTTCCAGCTTCCAGTGGCTCCCAGTCCCCCTGGGGGTCCCTGGCTTATAGCTGACAAGATGGCTCAAAGCTTCAGTCTCTGCCTCGTCTTTATGAACTTCTTCCCTGTGTGTGTCTCTCTTCTAAGAACACCAGGCACTGGATTCAGGGTCCGCTCTCATCTGGTGTGTGATCTCATCTTAACTGATTACATCTACAAAAACTCTATCTCCAGATAAAGTCATGTTCTGAGTTTGCAGATGGACCTGAGCTGAAGGATGTGAAAGTGTTAAAGTGTTAGCCGCTTCGGTCGTGTCCGACTCTTTGTGACCCCATGGACTGTAGCCACCAGGCTCCTCTGTCCATGGGGATTCTCCAGGCAAGAATACTGGAGTGGGTTGCCATGCCCTCCTCCAGGGGATCTTCCTGACCCAGGGATCAAACCTGTATCTCCTGCACTGAGAGTGGATTCTTTACTGTCTGAGTGGAAATTATATTCAATCCACTACCACATATAAATGAAGTCAGGGGTACATCCTGATAATAAGGACCTTGGCAGTCATCTGACCTCCTTTGCCCAGAGCTCGAGATAATTCTCAGGGTTTCCATGATCACTTCCTGCCAGTTTTAGGGGCTCTTTGGTCCTGTGTCCTCTTCAAGCTGAAGGAGTTTGAATCCATGGTAGCCCAGGATGGGCAGCCATAAAGGAAAACACTAAAAAATTTCACCTTGAAAGTTTATGCAAATATGTACAACCTCTTCAACAACATCTTAAAGTTTGCTGGGGCCCAAGGACAAATTCCAGGACTTTAGAATTGCAACCAGAATAAAACAGGTTAGACATTAATGACCCCTTTGGCCACAGTGTTTTCCACAGACTCATAGATAGAAACTTGGCAAAGCGCAGCTTCATCACACAAGCTCTGACGCATTCCCTAGGTCAGCTTGCCCTTCCATCTGCTCTGAGCATCGGGATCTTGACCATGACCTTGAAATGAGTCCAGCTGTTTCAGGTATGTTTCTGCCTACAGTCTATCCACCAATATCCTTTTATTAATAAGCTTATGTCCTTTTGACAACAATGATATAATTTTTTGAGAATGAGTCCATCCACTGCTCTGTAAATACCAAATCCAGTTGACTCCACAGTTTTTCAGACTACTCAGCATCCTTCCACCCTCCCCCATCTGTCCGGGTGTCCCAGGTAGACTTCACATCTGCCTCCAGGTGGACAGGTAAACCGAGCCCAACTAATCGGAGCACCAAATACTTCAGGCCACAGGGGTTGGATGAAAGCTGTGGTACATATACACAATGGAGTATTACTCAGCCATTAAAAAGAATACATTTGAATCAGTTCTAATAAGATGGATGAAACTGGAACTGATTATACAGAGTGAAGTAAGCCAGAAAGAAAAGCACCAATACAGTATACTAACACATATATATGGAATTTAGAAAGATGGTAATGAGGACCCTGTATGCAAGACAGCAAAAGAGACACAGATGTGTAGAGCGGACTTTTGGACTCTGAGGGAGAGGGAGAGGGAGAGGGTGGGATGACTTGGGAGAATAGCATTGAAATATGTATACTATCATGTAAGAAACGAATTGCCAGTCTATGTTCGATGCAGGATGCAGGATGCTTGGGGCTGGTGCATGGGGATGATCCGGAGGGATGATGTGGGGTTGGGAGTTCATGTACACCTGTGGCGGATTCATGTCAATGTATGCCAAAACCAATACAGTACTGTAAAGTAAAATAAAGTAAAAATAACAATTAAAAAAAAAAAGAAAGAAAGTTAAGTATCAGACACACTGGTTAACAAAAAACCATTAACCAAGTCCAGTTCACTTACTCTGATCCGATCATGCAAACAGATTTTTTTTTTTAATACACAGACTCCTTTGGATAAAAGTTTTCAGTTACTAAAATAGAACTTCCCTCCTGCTTCTCTTCTTGAGAGGGTCTCTGGGTAAGAAAGGGGCTAGCGTGCCCTGCACCCACAAGAATGGAGGGTGCCTTGTGCCTGGCATCCTCCAGAGTCTAGATGCCATCCCTGTCTACCCAGGGCAAGTCTGCCATGTAGATCTCTTGCTCTTCTTGCTCAGAATCAAGTGTCTACCCCAGGCTGGCCCTGAGCCCACCTTGGCTACCACTAGGGACAGACAATGAGTCTCTGCCAGCCCACCATCTAGTTCAGCGCCCTGCTAGTCCCATGCCAACCCCAATAGCAGGCCACATCCATTGCCACGGTGGACGCCACGACGGGTCTCCTGGCTGCCAGAGCAACGTCTGCATGCCAGGGTGACCGAAGAGGAGGCAAGCCCCTAGGGCCTCCCGAGACCACCCTGTGTCACAGATGACCTTAATGTGGCTGAGCACCGGGCTGGTGGGGGGCAAACTCTGCCTTTCAGTGTGGCCCTTCTCCGGCCTGACACCTCCACCCTCACCAGCACGAGCCTGGGAAGGACAGGTCAGCCGCTGTGAGTCCAGCTGCCCCCGGTCCCCACTCTGCCTCTTCCTGCCCACGTCCTCCAGGCAGCACGCACACTCGGCCTGAGCTTCAGAATACACTCACTCAGAGACTACATTTTCTCCTCCCGCCTCTCTGCCCTCTCCCCCTGCCTCAAGCTAAGCCAGGCTGTCCCCTGTGCCGTGAGGAGCTCTCTGAACCCAGATGTCCTGACTCCGTGGCTGAAATGTCAGAGGGGGCGGTAAAGAGACATGGACGTTTGTTTTCCAAGACAATAGTCTGATTTGTACAACTCTGTTATTGTTGAAGGATCCAATTCTCAAAGTCCAGGGCTGACGATTAAGTGGTTCTTCCTCTTCACATTTCTTAAATAACTTTTCTCATTTCCTCTGTGACTTCCCACCCCCGAACAGAAGAATGTTCGGAGCCGGGCTGTCCAAAAGAACTTTCGCAAGCATGGAAACGCTGTCCATCTGATCACTGCAATCCAGTAGCCGCTGGTCAGATGTGGCTCTGGGGCTCTGGCGGTGTGGCTGGTGGGCCTGAGGATCTGACTTTGTAGTCCACTTCGTTTCAATTCGTTTAAAAAGCCCGGCCTGTCCCTACGATATTAGACAGCACGAAACTATAGTTCTCGTTCTTAGCAAGGCAAGGGGAAAAAAGGATTCAAAAATCACCATAAAAGCCAATACCCGCCCCCAGGCCACTTGAAAATAGTTGCGTCATTCTGCAGCCTTCATTCCAGGGCAAGGGCTCTGTGTGGTTAATTACTTCACACCCAGAACTTTCCATCCTTACCCCGAGACACAACTGCCGGTGTCTCATTCTGAATCATTCCACACTCCACCAAAGTCCCAACTCTGCAGGAGGTGCAGGCCATTTCCAAGAAACAGGTCCCTAATCGAGACCCCTGACTTCCTCATACAAAAATCGTCTTCATTTTTTTGTTTGTGTGTTTTTTCTTTTTGAAAGTGTTTTTTTTTTTTTTTTTTTNTGCAGGAGGTGCAGGCCATTTCCAAGAAACAGGTCCCTAATCGAGACCCCTGACTTCCTCATACAAAAATCGTCTTCATTTTTTTGTTTGTGTGTTTTTTCTTTTTGAAAGTTTTTTTTTTTTTTTTTTTTTTTCTCCTTAGCATCAGGTTAACCAAAACCTCAGGAACACTTAGGAGGAAGATCAGTGGATAGCAGGAAGCAGCTCGTGAAAGCCTGATTTCCCAGGGCATCAGGGGGTCACAGGAGAAGGGCAGCCTCCCTGTTGATGTATGTTCTCTGGAAAATGTCCATCATCCTGGTCTCTTTCATCCTGCAACCCTGCAGCCAGCCGTTGGCTCAGAACCTCCTCCAAAGCTGTTGGCAGGGAGAGGGTCTGCGCAGGGTCTTCCTCCTCTGAAGACCCCCATCTTCCAAGACACACCTCCCTGCCCTCTGAGTGCCCCCAAGATCTGGTGACCCTGGCCCCTTCCATATCCTACTGAGGTTGTTTCTTGAGCAAAAGCAAGGCCAGGTGGCCCGATACCTGCCCGAGGCTACATCCTCAGGGAGAGGGTGCATCAGCCTAGGGTGCACTCCCCCAGTTGAGGTGCTCTGGGAAGAGGCTCAGAGTTCCGAGAGCCCCGTGGGGGCACGCTGTGGGGCTCCCCTGACTCACGAGGCCCTCGGACCTGCTTCCCTGGAGCCTCGTGGGGAGAGGGGTGCAGCCCCCTCAGCCATACTACCCCCGGTCCTTCTTTTTTCTTTTTTTAATTGAGTGATAGTGGATTGACAATGTTATCTTGGTCTCCAGTGTATAACACAATGGTTCAATATTTGTGTAAATGATACTCCATTTTAAGTTATTACCATTGATGTGCATACACTACCACATNACTGTCTGAGTGGAAATTATATTCAATCCACTACCACATATAAATGAAGTCAGGGGTACATCCTGATAATAAGGACCTTGGCAGTCATCTGACCTCCTTTGCCCAGAGCTCGAGATAATTCTCAGGGTTTCCATGATCACTTCCTGCCAGTTTTAGGGGCTCTTTGGTCCTGTGTCCTCTTCAAGCTGAAGGAGTTTGAATCCATGGTAGCCCAGGATGGGCAGCCATAAAGGAAAACACTAAAAAATTTCACCTTGAAAGTTTATGCAAATATGTACAACCTCTTCAACAACATCTTAAAGTTTGCTGGGGCCCAAGGACAAATTCCAGGACTTTAGAATTGCAACCAGAATAAAACAGGTTAGACATTAATGACCCCTTTGGCCACAGTGTTTTCCACAGACTCATAGATAGAAACTTGGCAAAGCGCAGCTTCATCACACAAGCTCTGACGCATTCCCTAGGTCAGCTTGCCCTTCCATCTGCTCTGAGCATCGGGATCTTGACCATGACCTTGAAATGAGTCCAGCTGTTTCAGGTATGTTTCTGCCTACAGTCTATCCACCAATATCCTTTTATTAATAAGCTTATGTCCTTTTGACAACAATGATATAATTTTTTGAGAATGAGTCCATCCACTGCTCTGTAAATACCAAATCCAGTTGACTCCACAGTTTTTCAGACTACTCAGCATCCTTCCACCCTCCCCCATCTGTCCGGGTGTCCCAGGTAGACTTCACATCTGCCTCCAGGTGGACAGGTAAACCGAGCCCAACTAATCGGAGCACCAAATACTTCAGGCCACAGGGGTTGGATGAAAGCTGTGGTACATATACACAATGGAGTATTACTCAGCCATTAAAAAGAATACATTTGAATCAGTTCTAATAAGATGGATGAAACTGGAACTGATTATACAGAGTGAAGTAAGCCAGAAAGAAAAGCACCAATACAGTATACTAACACATATATATGGAATTTAGAAAGATGGTAATGAGGACCCTGTATGCAAGACAGCAAAAGAGACACAGATGTGTAGAGCGGACTTTTGGACTCTGAGGGAGAGGGAGAGGGAGAGGGTGGGATGACTTGGGAGAATAGCATTGAAATATGTATACTATCATGTAAGAAACGAATTGCCAGTCTATGTTCGATGCAGGATGCAGGATGCTTGGGGCTGGTGCATGGGGATGATCCGGAGGGATGATGTGGGGTTGGGAGTTCATGTACACCTGTGGCGGATTCATGTCAATGTATGCCAAAACCAATACAGTACTGTAAAGTAAAATAAAGTAAAAATAACAATTAAAAAAAAAAAGAAAGAAAGTTAAGTATCAGACACACTGGTTAACAAAAAACCATTAACCAAGTCCAGTTCACTTACTCTGATCCGATCATGCAAACAGATTTTTTTTTTTAATACACAGACTCCTTTGGATAAAAGTTTTCAGTTACTAAAATAGAACTTCCCTCCTGCTTCTCTTCTTGAGAGGGTCTCTGGGTAAGAAAGGGGCTAGCGTGCCCTGCACCCACAAGAATGGAGGGTGCCTTGTGCCTGGCATCCTCCAGAGTCTAGATGCCATCCCTGTCTACCCAGGGCAAGTCTGCCATGTAGATCTCTTGCTCTTCTTGCTCAGAATCAAGTGTCTACCCCAGGCTGGCCCTGAGCCCACCTTGGCTACCACTAGGGACAGACAATGAGTCTCTGCCAGCCCACCATCTAGTTCAGTGCCCTGCTAGTCCCATGCCAACCCCAATAGCAGGCCACATCCATTGCCACGGTGGACGCCACGACGGGTCTCCTGGCTGCCAGAGCAACGTCTGCATGCCAGGGTGACCGAAGAGGAGGCAAGCCCCTAGGGCCTCCCGAGACCACCCTGTGTCACAGATGACCTTAATGTGGCTGAGCACCGGGCTGGTGGGGGGCAAACTCTGCCTTTCAGTGTGGCCCTTCTCCGGCCTGACACCTCCACCCTCACCAGCACGAGCCTGGGAAGGACAGGTCAGCCGCTGTGAGTCCAGCTGCCCCCGGTCCCCACTCTGCCTCTTCCTGCCCACGTCCTCCAGGCAGCACGCACACTCGGCCTGAGCTTCAGAATACACTCACTCAGAGACTACATTTTCTCCTCCCGCCTCTCTGCCCTCTCCCCCTGCCTCAAGCTAAGCCAGGCTGTCCCCTGTGCCGTGAGGAGCTCTCTGAACCCAGATGTCCTGACTCCGTGGCTGAAATGTCAGAGGGGGCGGTAAAGAGACATGGACGTTTGTTTTCCAAGACAATAGTCTGATTTGTACAACTCTGTTATTGTTGAAGGATCCAATTCTCAAAGTCCAGGGCTGACGATTAAGTGGTTCTTCCTCTTCACATTTCTTAAATAACTTTTCTCATTTCCTCTGTGACTTCCCACCCCCGAACAGAAGAATGTTCGGAGCCGGGCTGTCCAAAAGAACTTTCGCAAGCATGGAAACGCTGTCCATCTGATCACTGCAATCCAGTAGCCGCTGGTCAGATGTGGCTCTGGGGCTCTGGCGGTGTGGCTGGTGGGCCTGAGGATCTGACTTTGTAGTCCACTTCGTTTCAATTCGTTTAAAAAGCCCGGCCTGTCCCTACGATATTAGACAGCACGAAACTATAGTTCTCGTTCTTAGCAAGGCAAGGGGAAAAAAGGATTCAAAAATCACCATAAAAGCCAATACCCGCCCCCAGGCCACTTGAAAATAGTTGCGTCATTCTGCAGCCTTCATTCCAGGGCAAGGGCTCTGTGTGGTTAATTACTTCACACCCAGAACTTTCCATCCTCACCCCGAGACACAACTGCCGGTGTCTCATTCTGAATCATTCCACACTCCACCAAAGTCCCAACTCTGCAGGAGGTGCAGGCCATTTCCAAGAAACAGGTCCCTAATCGAGACCCCTGACTTCCTCATACAAAAATCGTCTTCATTTTTTTGTTTGTGTGTTTTTTCTTTTTGAAAGTGTTTTTTTTTTTTTTTTTTTTTTCTCCTTAGCATCAGGTTAACCAAAACCTCAGGAACACTTAGGAGGAAGATCAGTGGATAGCAGGAAGCAGCTCGTGAAAGCCTGATTTCCCAGGGCATCAGGGGGTCACAGGAGAAGGGCAGCCTCCCTGTTGATGTATGTTCTCTGGAAAATGTCCATCATCCTGGTCTCTTTCATCCTGCAACCCTGCAGCCAGCCGTTGGCTCAGAACCTCCTCCAAAGCTGTTGGCAGGGAGAGGGTCTGCGCAGGGTCTTCCTCCTCTGAAGACCCCCATCTTCCAAGACACACCTCCCTGCCCTCTGAGTGCCCCCAAGATCTGGTGACCCTGGCCCCTTCCATATCCTACTGAGGTTGTTTCTATCATCCTGCAACCCTGCAGCCAGCCATTGGCCCAGAACCTCCTCCAAAGCTGTTGGCAGGGAGAGGGTCTGCACAGGGTCTTCCTCCTCTGAAGACCCCCATCTTCCAAGACACACCTCCCTGCCCTCTGAGTGCCCCCAAGATCTGGTGACCCTGGCCCCTTCCATATCCTACTGAGGTTGTTTCCTGAGCAAAAGCAAGGCCAGGTGGCCCGATACCTGCCCGAGGCTACATCCTCAGGGAGAGGGTGCATCAGCCTAGGGTGCACTCCCCCAGTTGAGGTGCTCTGGGAAGAGGCTCAGAGTTCCGAGAGCCCCGTGGGGGCACGCTGTGGGGCTCCCCTGACTCACGAGGCCCTCAGACCTGCTTCCCTGGAGCCTCGTGGGGAGAGGGGTGCAGCCCCCTCAGCCATACTGCCCCCGGTCCTTCTTTTTTCTTTTTTTAATTGAGTGATAGTGGATTGACAGTGTTATCTTGGTCTCTAGTGTATAACACAGTGGTTCAATATTTGTGTAAATGATACTCCATTTTAAGTTATTACCATTGATGTGCATACACTACCACATATACAATAGATAGCCAGTGGGAACCTGCTGTATAACACAGGGAACTCAGTTCAGGGTTCTGTGAAGATCTAGAGGCGGGGGGGGGGGCATAGGGGGNATGGTTCAATATTTGTGTAAATGATACTCCATTTTAAGTTATTACCAAGGATGTGCATACACTACCACATATACAATAGATAGCCAGTGGGAACCTGCTGTATAACACAGGGAACTCAGTTCAGGGTTCTGTGAAGATCTAGAGGCGGGGGGGGGGGCATAGGGGGAGAGTGGGCAGTCCCAGAGGGAGGGGATAGAGGTATACTTAAGACACACATGTCGTTGTACAGCAGAGATGAACACAACATCGTAAAGCAATTATCCTCTGATTAAAAATAAATTGTATAATTAAGTTATTACAAATGAACTTATTTACAAAATAGAAACAGACTCACAGACTCAGAGAATGAGCTTTGGGCTACTGGGAGGAAGGGTAGGGAGAAGGGATAGTTAGGGAACTGGGGATTGACATGTACACACTGCTGTATTTAAAATGGATAACCAACAAGGACCTACTGTGTAGCTCAGGCAACTGTGCCCAATGTTATGTAACAACCTAAATGGGAAAAGGATTTTAAAAACAACCAATACGTGTACATACATGTAACTGAATCACTTTGCTGTACACCTGAAACTAACTCAGTATTGTTAAACAACTATCCAGTTCAGTTCAGTCGCTCAGTCGTGTCTGATTCTTTGTGACCCCATGGACTGTAGCACGCCAGGCCTTCCTGTCCATCACCAACTCCTGGAGTTTACTCAAACTCATGTCCGTTGAGTGGGTAATGCCATCCAACCATCTCCTCTTCTGTCATTCCCATCTCCTCCTGCTTTCAATCTTTCCCAGCATCAGGGTCTTTTCAAAGGAGTCAATTCTTCGCATCAGTTGGCCAAAGTATTGGAGTTTCAGCTTCAACATTGATCCTTCCAATGAATATTCAGGACTAATTTCCTTTAGGATGGACTGTTTACCAAAATGGCTATACTACAATATAAAGTAAAGAGCTAAAAATAAAAAATAAAGTTATTACAAAATAATGGCTGTATTCCTAGGGCTGTATATCCTTGCAGCTTAGTTCTTTTATATAGAGTAGTGTGTAGCTGTTAACCTCCTACGTCTCTCTTGCCAAGGCTGCTGACCAGATGCCTGTAGAGGGGGGCAGGCACGAGGCTTGGAGGCTAGAAGGTCACAGCCACTGTCCTCGCTGGGTGACCACAGGCAGGCCAGGCCAGCCTGCTCCTGTGTCACGTGCCTGCCCCTCACTCCTCCGCAGGGAAAGCAGAGATGCTGACCTTAAAGCTCCTTCATCCATCCTTCACTGAATGCCCACTGTGTGCCAGGAATTCTGCCAGGAGCTGAGAAGATGCTCAGGGCAAACCCTCAGGGCTCTGCTTTCAGAGAGCTTACTGTTCAGCTTGCAAACGCAAGAAAGAGCCCACTCGGCTCTGCTGGGTGAGCGCGCATGCACACGCCTGCACAGACACACACACACACTCTGTCAGGTCTCCCTAAATGTTTGTTGACTCTGAGTAATTAACACATACTCGAGGCTGCTGTGAGGAGCTGCAGAGATGGTGCAGGATAAGCACTGTGTAAACACTAAAGGGATTACACACATGTCCGGGTGACTGTGTCCGGTCGGGAGCAGGGCTCAGCCAGGCAGGCAGCTCCCTGTGTCCCTGCATCTGGTGGGAAGGACGGGTACCTGTCCCTGGAGGAGCCCTGGGACAGAGGACAGAGGTGGGATTTGCAAGGTTCACGGCAGATGCCCTGGGGTGGGGGGGTCAGGGGAGGACAGGGTTTCCCCAGACTCGGGGCAGAGAGGCCCTTTCAGACAAAGAATATACCCAGGCATGAAGGCAGTTGGTTCAGGTGGTCGAAGTCTCCAAGTGTAGAAAGCAGACTTCTTTGCAATGCATATAAAGTGATTTTTTTCCTCCAGGTCTCCAGGTCTGAGACGCAGGGCTCAGGACACTGGCGCTCATGTCTCTGCGCTCAGCATCCACTGAAGGCTGTGCTCCCTTCACTGCCCTAAGGACACAGGCCTCTCATTTCCTAAAAGTGCTTCATCCTTTCTGAACTCAGCTTTGGCAAAAGCACAGAAACTCTGCTGCCATCCCCCAAAGCCTCGCCACCTAGGGACCTGCATTCTTCCCTGTCAAATCCCTTGCACTCAGGCGGCCACGGGTCCATTTGAGAGCTTGAGTATGTTCCCCTTTTTCTCTGCCCCAGGCAGGTACCGGTGACCAGCCTTGGGTGGTGGGTGCATGAATGGATCTGGGCCCACAAGGACCTTCTCATTCTACAGAGCAGTTCATCTCCAATGACGGGACCATCATTCTAAAACCACTAACCCACGAAAGTGAGCCAGAGCTCCAGGGGTGCCTGACAAAGACACAACACAAACAGATACACACACATACACATCACACACCACACACACCACACACACCACATACACCACACGCCACACTGACCACACATACACAACACAGACTCCACACACACCATACAAACTGCACACACACCACATACACACCACACAGATCACACATACACCACACACAACAGACACACCACACAGATCACATATACACAACACACACCACAGACTACACACACACAACATATACACAACACAGATCACACATATACCACACACAACAGACACACCACACACCACGCAGACTGCATACCACACAGACCACACATATACACCACACAGACACCACACACAACACATACACACCACAGACCACACAGACACAACACACAAACTACATACACACCACATACACACCACACAGATCACACATACACCACACATACACACCACACATACACACCACAGACCACACAGACCACACATATATACCACACAGACACCACACACCACACATACACACCACAGACCACACAGACCACACATACACACCACAGACCACACATACACACTACACATATCATACACACCACACATACACACTACCCCACACACACATATCACACATACATACACACACACACCCCTCACACATACATACACCACACACCGAACACAGAGCATCCAGTTAAGCCTCCGCGGTTCTGTTCCTGAAAGCCACTTGAGGCACAGCTAGGACTTGGGTTTGCCCTCCTGACTCAGAGCCCAGCCTCCCCCGAGCCCTGGCTGTGGGGGGCCTTTCCCTCTCCCGGGAGGTGACCTGCACTGGGAGCTGCGTGGCCCCGGCACCTGGACTCTGCAGAGGCCTCACGGGCCTCCGGTGAGCTCAGCTCAGTCCGCGGGACGAGCAGGCAGCCACTCCAGCCGCACTGGCCCACGTCTGGCAGCAGCAGCCACACGCCTGCTAACAGCGAGCCCGCCTGACCCCCAGCCCCAGGCCAGGCGCTCACCCGGTGACCTCAGTGAGCCCTCCCCACTCCCCTGCCCCTCTGCCACCAGCCAGCCTCCCTCCAAAGAACTGAAAATCGGAGATGTCCCCCAAACCACCCTGCGCAAGCCCCTCACCGCCACCCCGGCAGAGCCGCAGTCCTCCTGGTCCTCAGGAAGCTTTCCCGGGACCGTGGCACCAAGGCTGGCTGGACTTCAGAATTACCTGCAGGGCTGGGCCCACCCCCGGGGGACAGTCTGACTTAGAGGGTCAGGGCTGGGGCCCAGGCCTCTGTTTGAGAATTTCATCTGAATCAGCTGTGTGTTCCTGTCTATGAATATCTGTGTAGGGGGAAGGATGGCAGGCTTAACACACCTTTACCAGTGGGGGCCCCGTGGGGGAACCACGGCTTCTTTCCAGCATGATGAGATATAAACACCCAGGAAATGGAAAGCAGTTTGGTGGGCTGGAAGACAGATCGGGTTCCAAAGTCCAGCTCCTCATCCACCAGCTACTTGACCCTCAGTGTATCACTCCACTCACAGGCCTCCGTTTCCTCTAGCCCAGGCCCAGAGGGTCTATATGAAGCCATCTAAGATCTTCCCCAGCTCTGAAAGCCCATGGCTCTTTGATATAGCGACTCGGGCCTCTCAAATAAAAGAGACAGAAAATTGCTAACTGCCCTGTGCTCTT
This sequence comes from Oreotragus oreotragus, assembly GCA_006410675.1. NCBI lineage: Eukaryota > Metazoa > Chordata > Mammalia > Artiodactyla > Bovidae > Oreotragus > Oreotragus oreotragus. The sequence goes on along the minus strand of SJYX01017967.1, from coordinate 67,819 downwards.
GGTGCTTTAAAATTTCCCATCTCGGTTTAAGGCCATCAGGGGAAAAATTCAAACTGCATTTTCCAAGGACCAGAAAAGATCAGAGGCCTCCCAGCGCAAGGAGACAAGAAAAGGCTCTCACTTCTAGCAACTTCCACAGCCCACGTCTCAAGTCAGGCTCAGCCCGACAGACTGTGTTGTTAGACTGTTACCCTAGATGCCTTTGTAAAAATTTGAAATGGGACTTCGTCTTGGATTCACTGGGGTCCCTGTTGCTTGCCAAGTTCACAGGAAACCACGGGGTTAACCCATCTGGCCTTCTTCCTCTTGGTTTTGAGTACCAAATCCTCATCAGATTTTTTTTTAATTGATTTACAATGTTGTGTTAGTTTCAGGTGTATAGCACAATGATTCCGTTTTGTATACATGTATATACATGCATATATATATATATATATATATTGTTTGTCAGATTCTTTCCCCTTATATATTATTGCAAAATTGTGAGTATAGTTCCCTGTGCTATATAGTAGGTCCTTGTTGGTTATCTACTTTATGTGTAGTAGCGTGTATATGTTAATCCCAAACTCCTAATTTATCTGCCCACCTTTACCCTTTGGTAACCAGAAGCTTGTTTTCCATGTCTGTGAGTCTCTTTCTATTTGATAAGTAAATTCATTTGTATCATTTGTTAGACCCTACATATAAGTGATAATCATATGTTATGTGTCTTTGACTTACTTCACTTAGAAGGATCATAGCTAGGTCCATCCAAGCTGCATGCAAATGGCATTATTTCATGCTTTTATTACGGCTGAGTTATACTCTCATTGGTTTTAGAAGGAGCCTCACAGGTCAGAGTTGAGAACTGCTGAAATGGAGACACCTTTTCTGTTGTCGGTTTGCAGATCCTGGGTCCACCAGATGCCGGTCACCATCCGAGGCCTGCAGAGGCTGATAAGGAGGTGAGTGATGGTTTTCTGGGGAAGTTACAGATCGATGGGGTTTCCAGGCTGAGAAGTCTGCCCTGTCAATCCCTGGCTCAACCTCAGAGCTGTAATTGGGAGCAATGGCCTTGTGCACCCATGGGCCGAATGGAACAGGACATGCCCGCGGCTCTTGTCCGTCATCAGTTTGCTCTCGGACTGGGAAAAGGAGCTTGACAGGGAGGCTCAGGACAGAAAGAAGCTGAGGGCTGACTCATTTCCCAGAGGTGCCTCGGCCCAGCTAGGAGAGGATACNCACACACAACAGACACACCACACACCACGCAGACTGCATACCACACAGACCACACATATACACCACACAGACACCACACACAACACATACACACCACAGACCACACAGACACAACACACAAACTACATACACACCACATACACACCACACAGATCACACATACACCACACATACACACCACACATACACACCACAGACCACACAGACCACACATATATACCACACAGACACCACACACCACACATACACACCACAGACCACACAGACCACACATACACACCACAGACCACACATACACACTACACATATCATACACACCACACATACACACTACCCCACACACACATATCACACATACATACACACACACACCCCTCACACATACATACACCACACACCGAACACAGAGCATCCAGTTAAGCCTCCGCGGTTCTGTTCCTGAAAGCCACTTGAGGCACAGCTAGGACTTGGGTTTGCCCTCCTGACTCAGAGCCCAGCCTCCCCCGAGCCCTGGCTGTGGGGGGCCTTTCCCTCTCCCGGGAGGTGACCTGCACTGGGAGCTGCGTGGCCCCGGCACCTGGACTCTGCAGAGGCCTCACGGGCCTCCGGTGAGCTCAGCTCANCACACACAACAGACACACCACACACCACGCAGACTGCATACCACACAGACCACACATATACACCACACAGGCACCACACACAACACATACACACCACAGACCACACAGACACAACACACAAACTACACACACACCACATACACACCACACAGATCACACATACACCACACATACACACCACATACCACACAGACCACACATACACACCACAGACCACACATACACATTACACATATCATACACACCACACATACACACTACCCCACATACACACATCACACATACATACACACACACACACCCCTCACACATACATACACCACACACCGCACACAGAGCATCCAATTAAGCCTCCGTGGTTCTCTTCCTGAAAGCCACTTGAGGCACAGCTAGGACTTGGGTTTGCCCTCCTGACTCAGAGCCCAGCCTCCCTCGGGCCCTGGCTACGGGGGGCCTTTCCCTCTCCCGGGAGGTGACCTGCGCTGGGAGCTGCGTGGCCCCGGCACCTGGACTCTGCAGAGGCCTCACGGGCCTCCGGTGAGCTCAGCTCAGTCCGCGGGACGAGCAGGCAGCCACTCCAGCCGCACTGGCCCACGTCTGGCAGCAGCGGCCACACGCCTGCTAACAGCGAGCCCGCCTGCCCCCCAGCCCCAGGCCAGGCGCTCGCCTGGTGACCTCAGCGAGCCCTCCCTGCTCCCCTGCCCCTCTGCCACCAGCCAGCCTCCCTCCAAAGAACTGAAAATCGGAGATGTCCCCCAAACCACCCTGCACAAGCCCCTCACCGCCACCCCGGCAGAGTCGCAGTCCTCCTGGTCCTCAGGAAGCTTTCCCGGGACCGTGGCACCAAGGCTGGCTGGACTTCAGAATTACCTGCAGGGCTGGGCCCACCCCCGGGGGACAGTCTGACTTAGAGGGTCAGGGCTGGGGCCCAGGCCTCTGTTTGAGAATTTCATCTGAATCAGCTGTGTGTTCCTGTCTATGAATATCTGTGTGGGGGGAAGGATGGCAGGCTTAACACACCTTTACCAGTGGGGGCCCCGTGGGGGAACCACGGCTTCTTTCCAGCGTGATGAGATATAAATACCCAGGAAATGGAAAGCGGTTTGGTGGGCTGGAAGACAGATCGGGTTCCAAAGTCCAGCTCCTCATCCACCAGCTACTTGACCCTCAGTGTATCACTCCACTCACAGGCCTCCGTTTCCTCTAGCCCAGGCCCAGAGGGTCTATATGAAGCCATCTAAGATCTTCCCCAGCTCTGAAAGCCCATGGCTCTTTGATATAGCGACTCGGGCCTCTCAAATAAAAGAGACAGAAAATTGCTAACTGCCCTGTGCTCTTGGTGCTTTAAAATTTCCCATCTCGGTTTAAGGCCATCAGGGGAAAAATTCAAACTGCATTTTCCAAGGACCAGAAAAGATCAGAGGCCTCCCAGCGCAAGGAGACAAGAAAAGGCTCTCACTTCTAGCAACTTCCACAGCCCACGTCTCAAGTCAGGCTCAGCCCGACAGACTGTGTTGTTAGACTGTTACCCTAGATGCCTTTGTAAAAATTTGAAATGGGACTTCGTCTTGGATTCACTGGGGTCCCTGTTGCTTGCCAAGTTCACAGGAAACCACGGGGTTAACCCATCTGGCCTTCTTCCTCTTGGTTTTGAGTACCAAATCCTCATCAGATTTTTTTTTAATTGATTTACAATGTTGTGTTAGTTTCAGGTGTATAGCACAATGATTCCGTTTTGTATACATGTATATACATGCATATATATATATATATATATATTGTTTGTCAGATTCTTTCCCCTTATATATTATTGCAAAATTGTGAGTATAGTTCCCTGTGCTATATAGTAGGTCCTTGTTGGTTATCTACTTTATGTGTAGTAGCGTGTATATGTTAATCCCAAACTCCTAATTTATCTGCCCACCTTTACCCTTTGGTAACCAGAAGCTTGTTTTCCATGTCTGTGAGTCTCTTTCTATTTGATAAGTAAATTCATTTGTATCATTTGTTAGACCCTACATATAAGTGATAATCATATGTTATGTGTCTTTGACTTACTTCACTTAGAAGGATCATAGCTAGGTCCATCCAAGCTGCATGCAAATGGCATTATTTCATGCTTTTATTACGGCTGAGTTATACTCTCATTGGTTTTAGAAGGAGCCTCACAGGTCAGAGTTGAGAACTGCTGAAATGGAGACACCTTTTCTGTTGTCGGTTTGCAGATCCTGGGTCCACCAGATGCCGGTCACCATCCGAGGCCTGCAGAGGCTGATAAGGAGGTGAGTGATGGTTTTCTGGGGAAGTTACAGATCGATGGGGTTTCCAGGCTGAGAAGTCTGCCCTGTCAATCCCTGGCTCAACCTCAGAGCTGTAATTGGGAGCAATGGCCTTGTGCACCCATGGGCCGAATGGAACAGGACATGCCCGCGGCTCTTGTCCGTCATCAGTTTGCTCTCGGACTGGGAAAAGGAGCTTGACAGGGAGGCTCAGGACAGAAAGAAGCTGAGGGCTGACTCATTTCCCAGAGGTGCCTCGGCCCAGCTAGGAGAGGATACGAGCTCTCCAGAGGAGAGAAGGGTAGTCTTGAGACCACTGGGGATGAAGACCCGGTTCCTACAACCAGCTGAGGTCTTTGGGGCCAAAGCCACCACACTGCCTGCAGCCCCCTGGTACAGCACATCATCTCATGCACCTGTCTTCTAGGGTGAATATGGCCCACTGGCAACTGGCGGCTGTGCCATCAGCATGGGTACCTTGGGGCAGGAGGCCCTGGGGCAGCAGCCCCCAGCAGCTGAGCTCATCTCCTGGCTTCAGCGAGTTCTTCCTCCCTGGGTTCCCCCGCAACACACACACAGAGGGCAGGAAGGTCCTCTGCAGAATTCGTGAGATGCCAGGCTCTCCCTATCGTTTGGAAGCAGTCAGCCATGAGCGATGAGGTGTCGTGGGAGGGGACGTGGCCTCGCTGGCCCATTGTTAGAGAGTCGATCACACCTCCAGGAATGACAGCCCTTCTTGACCCCTGTGGACAGCTGGACTCTGGCCCCAGGGGAAAGGAACCTGGCTCAGGGAAAGGCAGAGTTAGGGAGCCTACGCTGAATGCTGCTAAATCTTCCCACCGGGGTCTTTCTCCCTTGCTGCCCCAAGCTGGAGACACGCTACAGCACTTTTCTCTCTTCATAAATTTGTCCCCCCTCAGAAGCCTCCCAGTGGCTTCCTAACAGAATGGATTCCAAACTGCACCCCTGGATTAAAGTTACTCAAACCTGGTCCCACGTGACCATCCCAACGTGTCCGCCACCACTCGGCACAGACATGGTCTCGGCTGGTACCCTGCCTCACTCCACAGTCCAAGCCAATGCTCGGGTGAACCCCACCCTCTGGCTGTCACCCTAGTCATTCCATGTATGAATTTTCCCCGCCTGGCCCCCATACTTATCCACGCTACCCCATTCTCTTAGCCAAGTGTGAAGACCCAACTCTTCCAAGAAATGGTCCCCAACCACCCCAGCTGACACTGACCTGCCTCTGCCCTGAAATGCTCTAGTTCTCATGGGAAGAACTTCAAGTCCCAATATAGGCCATGCTTGAAAGTGAAAGTGTTAGTCGCTCAGTCCTGTTCGACTCTTTGTGATTCCATAGACTGCAGCCTGCCAAGCTCCTGTGTCCATAGCATTCTCCAGGCGAGAATACTGGAGTGGGTTGTCATTCTCTTCTCCAGGGAATCTGCCCGGCACAGGGATCGAACCCGGGGCTCCCACGTTGCAAGCGGATTCGTGACCGTCTGAGGCCTCAGGAAGCCTGGTAGCCCATGCTTAGTATGATTCTCATGAGGCTGTTAGCTTTGTTATTCTTGTTATCTTTTGGTGGCAAAACACAGCATACAGGATCTTAGTTCCCCGGCCAGGGATGGAACCCACGCCCCTGCATGGGGAGAGTGGAGCCTTAACCACTGGACCACCAGGGAAGTCCCTAAACTGTCAGCTTTGAAGGGGAGAAAGCCTTTGAATTTCTTAAAACATTATTCTTGTGAATGAAGGAGCTCCAGACTCAAGTGCAAGGATACTAGGCCCCTGCTGTCTGCTGCACAGCTTTCCGATCTGGGATTTCTGCACTAGGGTGGGATGTGGGTGGGGCTGGCCTGAAGAGAGGGGTCCTACTCAAAACCCCTCGCTCTGGCCTTGCACACACCACCTTCAGTCAATCCCGCCCCACTTCTTTGCCACAGAATTGCCCAGCTTGCTTCTGGGTCGAGAGCTAACCTGCATCACTGCACAGCTCAAGAGAGCACCGCTCATTTAGACTGCAGTGTGACTTAGAGGCCTAGATTTGCTCGGTGCAGAACCTGCACGACCACACAGGGCAACACCGTGCAACTTCCTGCGGCCATGTGGCCACAGGTCTACATTTTTAGAGCTGCCCAACTATGGCCACTGGGAAGAAATAGGACACCAGGGATGAACTGAGCTTGGAGTTTGGCTGAGCATTCAGCCTGCGGCCTGAGAAACAGCCAGCTTCTCTCCCTGGCATGCCTTAGCTCGTGTGCCAGGAATCACGCTGAACCACCACCTGGCATCTGGTCTTGCCCTTCCTCCCTCCTTATGATGGAGAAACTCTGGGCCAGGCTTGGATCCCAGCAAGGGCCCAGAGGCCATCTAGGTTCTGCCCGGGATTCTGACAATTGACACAATCTGGTTGAAATTTTGCCCCCCTCGCCGATCTTAGAAACTCCTGAATTCCAAGTGAGTTCCCAACATACCGGCTCCTCTTCATTTTTCTCCGCCCCAGAGAGCCTTCTGACCTCATGGGCTGCCCACACCCTTGTGGGGACCGAGCCTTTAGTCTCTTCATTAAGACTTTCCAGACAGTGTGTAAGCAGGGGCCGCTCGACAGCAGGCAGGAAATTATCAGTAGGAGTGGAAGTGACAGGGTGTTTAGCAAACATTAAACCAAGGAAGCTTCAAAGGTCTTCGAGCATCGTTAAATAAACATTTAGGATGACTGAGAGGGCAGCGTATAAAATGGAAAGGAAAGTATAAACACTTTCTGTGGGTGGGGCGACCTCTCTCTTCCATCGTCTCCCGGCCGTAGGGCTGCAAGGATGCTAGAAGGGATCTGAATGAAGCTATCGAACCCTAAAATAAAATTCCCCTTTGCAGATAAAGCACTGATCAGCAGACACTGAGCAAAGGTATGAGGTCTCTTTGTCTCAGCAGTCAGATTTGGCTCAGGTATTTCTTCCCTGAGATGCTGGGCAGGCCCAGGTCTAGACGATCCTGGGAGCCCATTTGACTCAGGAGACCTCATCCTCTGTGACGCCCCAGTTGGAGAAGCAAGGGGAAAACCAGTACGGGGGCTGGACAAGCCCTGCTGAGTGCCGAATACGAATACATCAGTTAAGCTTCAAAACCACCCCCATGACATACGTGTTCTCACCAGCAGGGGAAGCTGAAGGGAGCTAAGGTCGCCCAGTGAGAGGTGAAGCCAGAACTGGGACCTCAGTCCATGTTCCTGCTCCATCCCCCAAATTGCCAGGAAGTATCACAAGAGGCTCCCACCAACCTCTTCCCAGGGGGATCAGGGAGAAAACAAAGACAGGGAGAGAAAGGGGACATTGGGGGGCCAAGCTCAAAGTGATCAGAGCAACCCCCAGAGTGACCGGGGCACTGGGGGCAGAGATCAGAGACCTGGAAGCTTCGGGAAACAGTCTCTGCTGGGCGCTCCTCGCTTTTCCAGGGGCTCTCAGTGCCTGCTTTGGAGAAGGCTCATTTCGCACGTGGCTCCAATCAACCCAGGCAAAGGGCAGCGAGAGCAAGCCTGAGTCAGTGGAAGGCCAGCCAGCCTCGCAGATGTCAGGGTGGGTCCCGGCAACGTCATCACAAACAGAGCTGGAACGTCTGCCCTCGCTTTCTGCCATGGAGGCTCAAGGCGGCTAAATAATCCTAGGGCTTCACGTGCTCCTGATCTCCTGAAGACACTGTAGACACAGGCACAAGATCAGGGAGTGTGTCTGTGGAGGACCAGCCCTTCAAACACACACGCATGCACACACACACACACACCACCCTCTCCCCTACCAACCAGGAAGGCTGAAACACCAGGCCCACCATCTCCCCAATAAGGGCCTTTGGCTGTTCCTCCTAGATTTAGTAACTGGAGGACATAAGAACTTAACACAGCAAAACAAAGCAGAGTGAGGCAATAAATAATAGTTCAATAAGTGCAACAGAAACCCCCATGGAGCCAGTTGCATCCAGCAGCGATCTCCCCTGCCTCCCCACCCCCAAAGCCTCGGTGAAGGGTGTGTATGGTCCACGTGTTTACAGACTCTTTCCCCATCCCCAGCTGCTTCTCTGCCTACCTCCCCACAGCTGCCCGAGGCTCCCCATGAAAAAGGGAGGAGCAAGGAGCTCCCAGCACCCTGGGGCCCTCCCGCCTTCCGACTCCTGGAGCCAGCCAGCCTCTTGCGGTCTATCCCTCGGCCCAGGTTCCCTCTGCATCCACAGCTTCAGGTCCCCTCGTGGAGACTTTCCCTCCTCCTTCCTTCTGTGTCTCCCCAGTCTCCTGCCCTCCCCCAAGGCCCAGCTCCTGCTTCCCTTCAGGAAGATTCCCACCCTGCTGCCAGCTCCAGGGACACCCCCTCCTCCCCTGAGCACCCCAAACCTCAAGCCTGGAGCTTGGCTGTCTCCCTTCCCTCTGAAAAAATGAGTTCTGACTCTTCCCTTAGACCGTCACTTCCCGGGCTCAGAGGCCACAGCTGCTGCGTCTCTGCCACCTGGCACGTGAGGGCTGCTTAGTTGGCCAAGAAAGGAACCTCTATCTTTTCTGTTCTGTGATAAAGTCCGGCCAGCAGCTTGGCTCTGGCTGGTTGGGCCCTTCCAAGACCTAAGTAGACACACTCCAGGGACCCTGGACCATTGATGAAACCTCGGCGCCTGTCTGGATCAGCCAAGCTTCCACCTGGACCTCCGGAATCAAGCTCTGACCTAATGACCCTTGGGTTGAACTAAATCCCAAGGATACCGAGAGTCAAGAAAGAATTTTAAAAACAGCCTTCCCTGTGACACGCTGGATCAATTATGAACTTCCACACACAGGGCTCCATCTCCTCCAAAACAGAGTCATTTTTATAGTGTAGCACAAGGACTCAAAGAGCCTCTTTTATGATTACAGCAGCTGGCAGGATCAATCTGAAGACTCAAACATGGGTATATGTTTACATGGCCTGGGGTTTTTTAACTATGCTTTATTTTAAGGCAATGATACGTTTTATGTGTGAGGTGGTCTCCATGGGGTCATGTTTTAAGATGCTGTAGAAGAGTCTGGGTTAGGAACGGAGTTCCCCAAAGCATCCAAGAGGACATAGGGGGAGCCAGCTGTGTGCAGGCAAGAGTCTCCCCAGTTGCACGCAGAGGAAGGGTCAGGCTCTGAGTCAAGACGTGGGCTTCACTTCCAGCTCCGCCACCAAGACCTGTGTGACCTTGGGCAAGTCACTGAGTCTCGTGAAGTGTTTATTGTTATTCCTGTGAAAAACACTTGTATAAGTTTCCTGGGTGCCAAGACACCACAAACTGGGATCTTAAAATGCAGGAATGCATTCTGTCAAAGTTCTGGGGGCTAGAAGTCCAAGATCAAGGTGTCGGCAGGGCCGAGCTCCCTCTGACGGCTCTGCGGAAGAATCCTTCCTTCTCTTGCTTGGCAACTTCCAGTCGTTGCCAGCTTTCCTTGGCTTGTGGCCACATCATCCAATCTCTGCCTCCATCTGGAATTTGGAGGTCAATTTCATTTTTGTGTTTGATTAGGGACAATTGATTTAGTTGTCTGGCAGGTGATTCAAAAGAATGGACTAGAGAGAGGCCACAGGGGAAGAAGAAGACTAAGGTCTTGGTCACCTCCCCCAACTTTTCCCACAGCCCACCCTCCCCTCGCCCGCTGCCGCCCCCACAGTGGGAGTGGAACATGAACGTTTCCAGTACTGAAAACTACTCTTTCAGGGAGAGGAGCCGAGATGTTCCTTGAGGAGAACTGACTACAACAAAGTCAAGAATGCAGTATTCCTCTGGGTCATCTGATTGAATATGGGCATAGTTTTGATATGCAGAATCCAAAAGGACCTATAAATGATACCATCTCCTGAATTAATGTCAACATTGGATGTAAGTCTGCTTTTCAAGGTCTCTGGGATTCCCTGATAGCTCATTTGGTAAAGAATCCACCGGCAATGCAGGACACCCCGGTTCAATTCCTGGGTCGGGAAGATTTGCTGGAGAAGGAATAGGCTACCCACTCCAGTATTCTTGGGCTTCCCTGATAGCTCAGTTGATAAAGAATCCACCTGCAATGAGGGAGACCTGGGTTTGATCCCTGGGTTGGGAAGATCCCCTGGAGAAGGGAACGGCTACCCACTCCAGTATTCTGGCCTGGAGAATTCCATGGACTGTATAGAGTCAGACACAACTGAGTGACTTTCACTGTCAACAAATATTGGCAGATCATTGTAACTGCATAGGCCCATTCACCAGGCAAAACCTATTATTAGAATAATCATCTCCAGGCACTAAGTGTCAAGAATAAAGAATGGCACACAACTGGAAATGTGGGAACCAAAGATCCACACAGCACGCAAACATGCCTCTGAAAATGTGATGGCCCCTCACTGATTTGTGTATCTTCAAATAGCTCTTCAGGAAACCCAACCACTGGTTGAGGTCCTCCTGGATTTGTGTCAAGGCGTGACTGGTTTCCCAGCAACTGTAGAAATAAGTAGTGAACATGACTGTGTCCCGATTCTGCAAATTCCCATCCACGTTTTCCAGGAGATTATTAATAACAGCATAATGGTTCTTAGCCCTGAACAAGAAGATTGGCTAAAGAGAAAAATGATCCTGAAGTCCTGACTCAAGACCCTCAGGCCTCCTTGCCTGTTTTGGAGATGACTTAGATGTTCCGAGTTGGACATCTCTTAGTTTCTATGAGAACTGAAGGAGAGGATATGTGTGTGTGAAGGCACCCTGCCAAGTTGAGACAAATATCGTGGATTTTTGGATGGACATCAAGAATCTGAGACAAAGTTTGACAGAGACCTTGCTTTGGGGAGACATACAGAGGGAGACAGGCACTTGACTACTCTCCACCCTGAACCCCAGGCTCCCACTCACATCAGGCTGGGTCTTACAGCTCAAAGCCCAGATGTCAGCATCCACACAGGGCACAGCAACTTGTTTTCATTCTCGGAGTCAGAGGGAAAGGTCCTTGTCTCTCAAGGTGTCAGCATTTAAAAGAACAATAGGGCTTTGGGGAGAGCGCTTTCCCAGACTTTGAGACTGTGGTGGGTTTCTGCGGTGTCAGCTTCGGGAACCCAGAAGTAAAGCAGAAGCCAGATTCTTTCGACACTCAGCAAGTCGGGGCAGCGCGCCAGGCGCTGCCTGTCTCGGCTCTCACACCGTCACTGCCTGTGGCTCATCCCATCACCACGGGAAAGCTGTCACACACAGGGCACCTCCACATCCTGATGGACCCCCTCTCTGGCACCTACAGCTCGTGGGCCGGGTGGGTTTTAGCTCCATGACACAAGACACTGATGTCTTCTGCAGAGCACCCCTCACCACATTTACAGTGCAGATGATGAGAGGCCAGCGAGGGTTCTAGTTCATCCTCATGGGTTCTAGGTCATCTGCGTAGGTCCCTCCTCGCCCTTGCTTCCCCCACTGAAGGAGCATCTTTAGAGGCTGACCACACAGCCGGTCATGATCCAGCACCAGTTTCACAAACCAGAGCCTCTCATAGAGTACCCACAGTAACCCGTGGCCAATTGCCATCACAGACTCCTGTCATGTAGAGCTCTGTGTGATTCCGCTTCTCTGGCTGAACCTTGTCTCATACAAAATTCGGTACTGGAAGTTCCAGGGGAACAAATCTCAGGGATGGGTTCTCTGAACTGGCTTTCTGGTCTAGATTTAAAGGCATTAGTGGTCTCGTCGCCAGTGGTAAAGGGCATACTGGTAGGCCATTGTGAAAGTAAGTGAAAGCATTAGTCGCTCAGTCGTGTCCACCTCTTTGTGACCCCATGGACTGTAGCCCACCAAGCTCCTCTGTCTTTGGGATTCTCCAGCCAAGAATACTGGAGTGGGTTGCCATGCCTTCCTCCAGGGGCTGTTCCTGACCCAGGGATCGAACCTGGGTCTCTCATGTTGGAGACAGATTCTTTACTGTCTGAGCCTCCCAGGGAAGCCCCATTGTACCTAGTGTCAAAATAGCGCCTAAGTGAATGAGCCTTTTAGTAAACAAGTTTTTGCTGCCAGGAAAAATTTTAGTGAAAATAAGAAATATAGTGCAACTGGCTGTTTCAAAGTGCAACAGACAAATAGGGGAAGGAGTGACTGATGAGATCAGGGCTTGAAGTTTCCAGCTCAAGGTTCATATGAGCGACTCAACTTCTGTTATAACCCTAAAATTGTCTGTCTCTTATAGCCACCAAATTGAGGTTTCTAAGAACAAAAACTAAACCAAAGCCTAGATCTGCAGGTGGTTAAATTGTAACATGGATGGACCTGTCACCCTCAGGGACTTTCTGACGTTAGTTAGAGCCTCGACTTCGAAGGAGTGAGACGGAAAGTTGGAACAGAGACTCTTGAGCAGCTTCTAAGCCCTTGGTTCTTCCACACCTCCTTTCCGGAACATTCACCCAAGAATGAGGAGGGTAGTCTCCCCTTGGCCAAAGAATCGATGCTGATTTCACCTGCCTGGCAGAGGATTATGCCTCCCCAGCTCTATCTCACCCTTCTCAGCACATCCAGATTTATGGCCAGACTCAAAACCTCAGGCTCCAAAGGATGAAATACAGGGGGGGATTCATGATGAAGTATGCTGTACAATGAAAGAGCTGCATGGTTTTGCCAATTTTTGTTGATAAGAACCAAGGAAACGTGTGTGGAATGATTCCAAATGGTGTGGGATCAGGTTGGAAGGAAAAATAAGGTTGGATCAAGCCAAACTGATTGATATGGAGAGATTTCAGATCTAGTGCATTTGCTCTAGGGGCGGGGAGTGCTCTAACAGTTTGCCCAGTTGGTGGACAGAAATCTGGACCAAAAGGTGGCCCACGCTACGTGTGGCTGAAAGGCCAAGATTTCCATGGCACATTGCAGAGAGGTGTTACTGGCATGGTGACCATAATGAGCAGCAGAGGTCTTGGGTATCTGTAGGACTGATAGGATGAGCCACCCACTAACACCTTGATCCATACAAGCTGAGAAGATCAAGGTCTGAGAAACACAGTGGGCTCACACACTCTGAATTCATTCCCTATTAAAACCAGTTCACTGTCCCAGAGACGCTTGAAGGAAGGGGAGGCCTGGTCTTTTTGAGGAAGGACCTGCTACACCAAAAAGGCCTGTAAATCTTCCTCCAATTCCCTCCAAAGGCAGCTACACACTTGCCAGGGAGATTGAACTTTGTGGAAGGAGAATAATCAAAATGGAGGAGATTACTAGACAGTGATTCTGAACTGACCATAATTCTGAGACACCCAAAACCCCACAACGGTAGACTAGTCCATGTAGAGGCTTGTAGTGATCAGAAAGTGCAAAGGGATTTTGGCCCAGGTCCATCTCATGGGGTGGGGGGTGGGGTCCTCAGACCCCAAGCCCACTCTGTAGCTATCCCCAGGCTGACCCCAAGCCCACTCTGTAGCTATCCCCAAGCTGGGAATGCATAATTGGAATATATACACTCAGCAACTGACTAGATCCCATGGAGTGAGGGCTATTACTGTAGGGAAAGCTGAATGGAAGTCACCATACCTGCCTCTAACTACCCAAAGGTAACATCAATATCAGAAAACAGAGATTAAAACCACAATTGAGAACTTGAAAGATTTAAGGGTGGAGATTTCCTGCTGCACCTACTTTCAACCTGTGCAGAAGGAAAATGGATCTTGGAAAATGACAATGGATTATGGTAAACTTAATGAGACGGTGACTCCAATTACAGCCACCCTTCCTGGTGTTTTTTATTTGACAGGGGAAGTCAATATATCCTGTAGAATCTGTATATAGTTATTGACTTGGTTAATGCTTTTTTCTACCTACCTATATTAGTTTCCAGGGCTGCTGTAACAGAGGACCACCAAAGATTGGCTTAAAACTGTCTCTGAAGCCTCTAAGGGAGGATCCTTCCTTGCTTCTTCCGGCTCTGGTAGCCCCAGGTGATCCTTGGCGTGTGGTAGCATCACTCCAATCTCTGCCTCCACCATCATGTTGGCATTTTTCCCTCAGCGTCGGTGCCTCCTCAAGGCACTCTCTTCTGTGTGTCTCTGAATCCAAATTGCCATTTTCTTATAAGGACACCACTTACGGTGGATTAGGGCCCAACCTAATGACCTCATCTTGAAGACATCTGAAAATGCTCTATTTTCATAGGGACTGGAAGTTAGGAACTATATATATATTTAGTGATATTTATTGGCTTCCCAGATGATGCAGTTGATAAAGAATCTGCCTCCCAGAATCCCTGGGTCGGAAAGATCCCTTAGAGAAGGAAATGTCAACTTACTTCAATATTCTTGCCTGGGAAATTTCATGGACAGGGGAGCCTGGTGGGCTACAGTCCATGGGATCGCAAAGAGTCCAACATGACTGAGCATGCACACATATATATACATACACACATATATATGTGTATATATATAGAGAGAGAGAGCCCACAAATATCACTATATACATATAGTCCCTGTGGAAATAGAGTATTTCCAGATGTGTGTGTATATATATATATATAGAGAGAGAGAGAGAGAGAGCACAATTCAACCAATTACAGGCTCCCTTTGCCTGTAATTAAATTAATGTAACAGGATTATAATTATAAGAGAATAAATTGATGGGAACCTGCAGACAGTACTGTTAATGGCCCAAACTCTTCAAAATTGAAAGTCTGTTTCACCTCACTAGGTAGGGAACAGCAATCAGCCAAGGTGCTTGCCAAGAACAAAAGGAATAAATGTCCAGTGAGAAATGCAAGAAGATACAGAAAAATAATAGTTACAACCATGCACACAACTGCAGAATGAGAATTGGAATAGTTATAAATATTTGTTCTTATTTTGATAAGAGTATATTTGTATATATAGTAACCAATCCTTTTCTTCCCAGAAGTTCTGGGTTAGCACCAGGCTCAAAATCCATTTTGTGTGAGATCATAGATGCGAAGCTGGGGACTTACTCCTTTCATGCCCACAAACACACGCTGTCATCACCTGCTGACTCGCCAGGGTGATGGTGAAGCAGCTCCATCACCAGCCAGACCGCGCGTCTACCAGTCAGTTCATGGACCAGATATGCTTAGCTCTGCGAGCTCATGCCAGCTTCTCCTGCCCATCAGCACCCATCATCAGAGATGGAAGCTTAGAGGTGACAAGGGATCAACACAGATTCCAGCCCATTCTCATGGCTTCCAGATCTTCTGTGTCAGTTTCAGTTTCTCCTATCTTCTCCCATTGTATGTATTTTTTATTTTCTTTTCAGTTGCCTGCCTGCTGACTTTGGACTCCAGCACCAGACAGAGAGGCCACAACCTCTTAACCTTTGTGAAATAAAAGTCATATTTTTTATGTCAAGACAAGAGAAATTTATACAAAATTCTTCTCTGCCCTTTGGTCTCCTCTGCCTCGCTCCTCCCCACCACAGTGCACCATGTACCTGCATCAGGGATCACTAAACCTCCCCCACTGGCAGGAATAGCTGTTCAGCCATATAGGGCAGCGTTGACCTAGCATCCATAAGACAATTCCTTTTTGAACTTATAAAGGGTCACATGACCTACCAGGATGATACTTAGATCCAGGTTATGTGAACTGTCAACAATATATCATTGATGTCCAGCCCTCTATCTCAAAAAACTTCTACAAACTGTGTCTAGACTTGTAAAGGCGGGGGAGCAGTTCTCAGAACTTTCTGAGATGCTCTTTCTGGGTTACAGTCCTCAAACTGGCTCAAATAAAATTTTACATTTCTTTCTTAGATTGCTGATTAATTTTTTGTCAACATCTTTTCACCAACTCCCAGAATTGTGGGAGGTCAGATCCCCACAATAAATTTCTTATTATATATCCTAATGGATTCTAAGTATTTCGTTGTAAGAATGTTTGCCAGAAGCAGTTTCTCCACACAATTAATTGATCATAAAACAATTCTGATCATAGAAAATAAAGGACATAACAAGCCAGGAAAAATTAGTAGCAAAACTTTTAAAAGATTTTATTGTGAAATGAATATACCCCCCCAAAAACTGAATACATTAAAATGTCTGTGGGTTCATGGCAACACTGCCCAAATAACTGATTCTGGTTTGTGAATTTTTGTCTCAGCACTTGTCTTCCATATCTTTCCTCCACTCATAGTCTTACACAATTTTTTGCTTGTTGACTTGCATCCTAGTTTGGCACTGCATGTTTCCTTTTCCCCTAAAATTTATGTCTTCATTAAGGCAGGTATCAGTTTCCAAATCCTAGGATGTACATTTGTAAGTGAGCCCTGCATCTCCTCATGAAGGCTTCTTCACCAATGTGTATTCTTGGCAGGTTGTAACATGTCTGCTGATAGACGTTCCAAAGTTCTATGGGAAGTGTGGTTTCAACTCTGTGCTTGGGAGGCCCTCATCCTCTTCCGCCTCCAATGTCATGTGTTTCAAAACATGAAACCAACTCTTGGGGCAAATCATGGTCACCCGTCAGCTCAATAGAGCCACCAATAACATCACTGAAGAAGTGCTAACACTTCTTTATGTTTTAAGTTTTCATGTTAAATTCAGCATCTGTTTGATAGAGCAACGTTGGTCCAATGTCAATGACTTTGCAGATTTTTTTTTTTTTTGGCCAAAGAAATCTAACAGCTGCTACAACTGAGCAGGATCCTATAACCAAGGAGGAGCCTTTCCAGAACAACTGCCACCCACGTCCTCCACCTGCCTTTTGTCTATAGAAAGCCTTTAGTTAAAGAATAAATTTAATCAGAGAAGTGAGAAAATGTAAAACAGAAGGAAAACAGTCAAGCAATACAAAATAATGATACTTTAGCCATTAAACAACGTCAAAGACATTTAGTTCTTCCTCAAGGACTGTAGGTGATATTCTGAGCCATGTCCTTTGAGCTGATTTGCAGATACTGAAACCCCGTCAGGTGGAAGAAGTTAACTCTATGCTGTCTACCAGCACGTAGACCCCAGACCAGTTGGAACCAGAAGGTTGATGATGTTGATTCCCAGTTGCCTCACCACCAACCAATCAGAAAAAGGTCCATGAGCTGACTATGCCCTGCTCCTTGAACACTGTCAGACTCCTCACTGCCCCTTCTAGGGCAGGACACACCATCTTGAGGGCATTAGCCTGCTGTGGCCCCTTTTGCCTGGCAAAGCAATAAAGCTTTCTTTCTGAATACATCACTCAAAGCTCTGTGTCCCAGATTAAACCCAGCACCAGTGTACAGAGGCCAAATTTCATCAATACTTGTTATCCTTGTATTCAGATATATCTTAAGGATACCAATGATATTTCCTTTCTCAAAGTCAGTCATTAAAGTTTCAGGATCTAATGTCAGAAGTAAGTTCTTTACAATATAAAACTGTATTATAAAATCTGCTGCCAATTTTTCCAGATTTCCCTGGAAGTAAAATGAATAGATGAGGTACGCTTCTATTTCTCACCGATATATGGAACATACACAACTGGTAGAGTATATCTGGGTTACATTGAAATATTCCATCACCTGTCCAATCCTTATATTTTACCAAATCATCTAAAGCCAGATTCTCTGAAAATATCAGTTTCATCTATGTCGTCTTTTCTGTTATCAAACAGCAAAAAAAAAAAAAAAATCATCATTTTTAAGAGAATTACATTTATCAGAAAGCAGGTTAATCATATCTTTTGGGAGGAAAGAGAGGGATTTAATATTTCTTTTGCCTTCAACTGCTAATTCTGCCAATATTGGTAAATTTGATGAAGAGAAGAAAGAGAAAACAGGAGGAGAAAGCAGGAGAAAACAAGCTGGTATGTTCAAGTCAGCCAATGAATTTATCATTAATGCTCTCGAAGACTCTTGTGAATTATGAGCCATGTCTTACAAAGATCTGTGGTCCTGAGGGGTTGAGGGATTAATGTGTTCATGAAAGGATTTGTAAACTGATATGTTATTTTCTAGAATGGTATGCGATTTGGCTTTGCATGCTCTAATTTTATACTTCCAGTAAATTTTCTCATCTTTGTCTTATCTAGTCTGTATGCGAGCTTATTATCATCCACTATTTTAAGTCGGCCAAGCCATTATGAGGCCTGAGATGTATATTATATAAAAAGAGGGGACATACAGCTGCTGTGGAGAACAGCATGGAGGTTCCCTATAAAACTAAACATAGAGCTACCAGATGACCCACCAATCACACTCCTGGTCACATAGCCAGAGAAAACCATAACTGGAAAAGACACACGCACCCCAGCGTTCATGGCAGCACCATTTACAATAAGCAGGACATGGAAGCAACAACCTAAATGTCCAATGAGAGAGGAATGTATAAAGAAGATGCGGTATACAATGGGGTACTACTCAGCCACAGAAAAAAGAGTGAAGTGACGGCATCTGTGGCCCCATGGACGGACCTAGAGATGGTCATACCGAGGGAAGCAAGTCAGACAGAAAAAGCCAAATATCATGTGATATCGCTTATACGTGGAATCTTTGAAAAGGCTACGAATGAACTATCTACAAAAAGTGGAGTTACAGGTGTAGAAAACCAACTAATGGTTACCAAGGGATAAGGAGGAGAGGGATAAATTGAGAGGCTGGGATGGACACATACACACTACTCTATGTAAAACAGACAACGGATGAAGACCTACTGTATACAGCACGGGGAACTCTACTCAGTACTCTAATGGCCTATATGGGAAAAGAGTCTAAAAAAGGGTCAACTTCATACATAGACATATATTTGATACTTTGAGGTATACTAGAAACTAACACAGCATTGTAAATCAACTAAACTCCAATAAAAAGTTTTCTACGTGGCAATAGTCCATCAGACTTCAAAACAGGGATGCAGTGTTGGGGGGAGAGTATTGCATCCTTGGAGAAATGAAACCCAGCTGTCAACCCATTGCCTTATCTTTTATGGCAAAATTACTTTATGCCAATTAGCTGTGCAGCAAAGCAGCCTGTGGTAAAGATGTTTATGGAGAAAACATGGATACCATCCTAGCAGTTCTGGTTCTTTGATTGAACCCTGCTGACACAATGCTGTCCCAATCTTGACCTGCCAACCTTAAAGGCACAGAGCGGCTATAATCCTAGCCATTGATCCGGCTGTAGAGGCTGCCAGCTTTGTCAGACCTACACGGCATGATGGCCATTGAGCGTTCCATGTTGAGATGGTTATGGTTCACACCTGTGTTTCCCCCAAGGCCTAGCTGTTAATGTTTACCCTGTGGACACCTTCTCGTAAATGTGTTTTGTATCTGAAAATTGAGTTTATTAGGGCCCCATTAAATTGTTTTCCCATATGTTATGGCTGAGAGGTAATCAAAGCTGCTCATCAGCGGTGCGGGCCAGCACTGCAGTCCTGCACTGAGATCATCCAGCCAAAGGCAAAGAGAGCTCATGGGCCTGCCAGCTCTTCCAGGAGGGGGGATTGTCATGTCGCCAAGTTTCCCTTGGAAAAGCCTGTGGGGAGACAGGATGGGCAAGCCCCCAAAACATTCCCAGTGATTTTCATCAATACGATCACAATAGTCCTCAGAAAGGAGGCAAGGAAATAATGGGCGGAGGTGGGTTGGGGGGAGCAGGGGCTCTCCCGCAGCCTGCTGCCTAAGGCTGAACCGGGAAAGAGGCTGCCTTTCTGGAACAACAAGAGAAGGTGTCGAAGGCACTCAGAGAAGAAGGGACAGCAGGCTCGCTGTCGAAGCAGGACAGACCCAAGGTCAATTGCCAACTCCGATTCAGCTGGTTAAGTCAGCAGAGCTTGGACACTTGTGCAGAAAATCCAGAGAAAAGAGTCACCCCAGCCAGAGCTCTGCTGTGGAAGTGAACAGAAAACGTTCACATGCTTGCGTGCTGAGTCGCTTCAGTCATGCCTGACTCTTTGTCACCCCGTGGACTGCAGCCCACCAGGCTCCTCTGTCCATGAGATTTTCCAGGTCAAGGACACTGGAGTGGGTTGCCATTTCCTTCTCCAGAGGATCTTGCCAACCCAAGGATTGAACCCGGGTCTCCTGCACTGCAGGCAGATTCTTTACCGACTGAGCTACAAGGGAAGCCCCACAAATACTCTAATTTTTGTGTTAATTTGACCTGAAGAGTGACAGCCTGTGAAACCAGTCAGTAAGTTTTTCTTTCACTGAACCTTGAGCACCAGCCTCTGCTAGCTCCAGACTTTTCTTCTGCAGCTTCCTCTCCTCTCCCGACGTACATAGAATTGAAAAGTCTTAGGATCTTGCTCTGGATTAGACTTTGGCTTAAGGGAAGATTGTGGTTGTTTCGCTCTTCTGTCCAGACCACTGAAACTTTCCCCATATCAGCAATAAGGCCAGTTTGCTTTCTTCTCATTCGGGAGGAACACTTTTCATTTCCCTTAAGAATTTTTTCTCTGCATTCACAACTTGGTTAACTTGCATTAACAGCAAGTTGCACTCACAACATGTTTGTTCCAAGAGGCCTAGCTTTCAACCTGTCTTGGCTTTCAACGTGCCTTCCTCACTAAGTTCATCATTTCCAGCTTTAGATTTAACACAAGTGATATTTGACTCTTTCACTTGAAACACTAGGAGGTCAATGTAGGGTTATTAACCAGCCTAAGTTCAATATTGTTGTGTCTCAAGGAACAAGGAGGGGGAGAGAAGGGGAAATAGCCCATGGGTGGAGCAGTCAGAACATGCACAACATTTATCAGTTGAGCTCACCATCTTATATGGGCGTGGTTTGTGGAACCTCAAAATAATTACAATAGTAGTATCAAAGATTGCTGATCACAGACCACCATAACAAATAAAGTGATAATAAAAAAGTTGAAAATACCATGAGAGTTTCCAAAATGTGACACAGAGACGTAAAGTAAGCAAGTGATGTTGGGAAAAAATATGCTGTTAGACTTCCTCAAGACAGGGTTGCCACAGAACTTTATTTTGTAAAAATCACACTGTTTATGAAGAGCAATAAAGTGAGTTGTGTCTGTATACTGAGAAGTTTAAGAAGAAAACTTTTTAAGAAGATTGTCACTCAAGGTCTCTCTCCCCTCCCCCAAATTTCTACCACTAACATTTGTGTGTCTTCCCTTTTAGGTTTTTCTCGGTGGATATTAGAAATACAAGCTATTTAAAAATCCTAAAGGAAATCATCCCTGAACATTCACTGGAAGGACTGATGCTGAAGTTGAGGCTCCAATACTTTGGCCACCTGATACAAAGAAATGGCTCATTGGAAAAGACCCTGATGCTGGGAAAGATTGAAGGCAGGAGAAGGGGACGACAGAGGATGAGATGGTTGCAGATCATCACTGACTCAATGGACGTGAATCTGAGCAAGCTCCAGGAGATAGTGGAGGACAGAGGAACCTGGCAGGCTGCAGTTCATGGGGCTGCAAAGAGTTGGACACAACTTAGTGACTAAATAACAACAGCAGCAAATTTTAAAATCAAATCAAATCATGTGGTGTGTTTTATTATTCTGCTTTGCTCTCTTAACATCCGATGATAGATATTTTATTGCCGTTAAATGCTTTTTCAAAATACCATATTTATAGCTGAATAATATTTTTAAACCTTCAGGTTGTTTATAATTTTTAACGATTAGACAAGGACGGTGATGAACATCCTTAGACGTAAGTCTTTAATCACATTCTGATTATTTTTTAGGAGTTACTTGGAAGTGGCATTACTGTGACAAATGACAAATATTTTTAAGAAAATTCTTACTGTTAAATTGTTTCCAGTAATGTTGCATTGATTTATAGCCCTAACGCAATGGGTTCATGTGGAAGCACTGCAAAAAACAAGTCACTGTTTTAAATGTTTTCCAGATTAATAGGAGGAAATGCTATCTCATTATTTTGATTGATATTTCTTTGATTAATGACTCTATTGACCAGTTCTTAGGTTTGTTGGCCATTTGGATTTCTTCTATGAATTGCTTGTTCATTTTCTTTTATCATTTTCCAGTTTGGATGTTAGTATCTTTTTATTGACTTGATGTAATTAAGGCTCTTATTCTTTGTCAAATTTATTGTGAATGTTTTTTTGCTATTTTTTCATCTTTCTTTTAATGTTTATTATAGAGGGATTAAAACATAATACAGACAGTTTGGGGTTTCTTGTTCATCTTATGTAGTTAAATCTGACAGTTTCCTCTATGATTGATTCCATGGCTTTATGTTTAGAAAGCTCTCCCCAACCCAAGATCAATTAAATGTTCCTCTGTTGTTTCTTTTAAATAATTAAGAAGATTTATAAAACCATAACATATAAGAATTGGGAAAACTCTACGTTCTTCATCTTATAAATGAGACAAGTCAAGCTTAGGAGGTAACATAACTCAAAAACCCAGACAGCCAGTGAGTAGCACAGCCAAGATTTTATTTCCAATTAAAAAAGTATAATTAGCACACAATGAAAGTCACAAATCTTTGATATTCAGCTTGATACATTTCAACAATTGTACAACTTTCAAAACTACCATCCACACCAAGATACAGAATTTGTCCACCATCAACATTCCCCACTATATGACTTTTCATTATAGACTATATTTGCCTACTTTTGGATTTTATAAAAATGGGATCATAGAGTACTTTTTTGTGACTCCCTTTGTTTACTTACTTAGTATAAAATGTTTAGGATTCATTCATGCTGCTTGGCCTGTAAGTAGGTCATTCTTTTTTGTTGCTGAATGTACTATGAATACACTAGTAATTAATCACAACAATATACTATGTAAATATAGTACATTTTTTTCATTCTCCTATTTATCAGTGTTATCAAGTAGTTTCTAGTTTGGAGCTTTTTTGAAAAAGACTGATGTGAATATTCTTATAGAAGTATTTGTTTATACATGTGATTTCATTTCTCTTGGGAATGGAACTGCTGGATCATTGAATAAATGAGTGTTTAACAGCTAGGGTTTGCAATCGGATTCTAAAAAATATGTCCTAAGCTATTCAACCATGCTGGCCCCTAGAGACCTAAGCATTAAGAGATCGAGTTCAAATCCTAGCTCCTCCGTGTCCTTGCTGTGTAAACTTGAGGAAGTTGCATCACCCCTCAGGGCCTTGTTTCCTCATCGGCACCAACCCATTAGGTTATTATGGAGACGCGTTAACACAAATAGAGCGCTTAGAATGGAACTTGGCACATGGTCAGTTTTTATTATTATTATAAGAGAATGTGTCTGCATTTACTCTCTCGGATACTGGATTCAGAGAATGGTTCTCTTAAAACCAGTGGGAAAGGCTTCCCTGTTGAGAGTATTTATGGAAGAAGACTGCCCCTTCCCACAAATTCAGCTGGATCTGCCACCTAAAGGCCTATGGTCTGGACCTAGGGTCCTCAAGCATTCCTTCCAGCTCTGAGGGTCTCATTTTCTGATTCTTGCGCTCGCCCTTGCCTGGTTCTACGTACACTCGGCCTCTGTACCTGCAGGTTCCACATCCGTGAATTCAACCATCGTTGAGCATCCTCAGAGTTTGGTACCCATGGGGATCCCAGGGGCTTCCCAGGTAGTGCTAGTGGTAAAGAACCTGCCTGCCAATGCAGGAGACGAAAGAGACACAGGTTCGATCCCTGGGTCAGGAACACCCCTGGAGAAGGAAGTGGCAGCCCACTCCAGTATTCTTGCCTGGGAAATCCCACGGACAGAGGAGTCTGGAGGGTTACAGTCCACAGGGTCACAAAGAGTCAAACACGACTGAAGTGACTGAGCATGCATGCACACATCTGTATGAAGATGATGAAAATGATGAATATCATGTTCAAGATACAGGTCATGTATTCTGGGGCCAAGTCAAGATAAATGCACTTTGTTTGTAGAGTATAACTGAGAGTATTGGGGGAAAGATGTTTCCATTCCATATTCATCCAGTGACCATCAGCTGTCAGACACTGCTATAGACTCAGGAACCAGACAACCGTCCCCTTGTCACTTGCATCCTTCTTGCTTCTGGGGCAGAAGCCCCAGTCTGAGAAACAAACCGCTGACAGCTAATGAGGGCCTGGAGGCATTGGGGGAGGGGAGGGGGAGCTCGAAGCCACCCCAGTGGAGTGCAAGGCCAGTTCAACCTACAAGGTCCTGGGAGAGGGACAGGGAGGCACAGTGTTGCAGAGGCAAGTGGTGTTTTGCATCTAGGTGACCCAAGCAGTGGAGCATCAGGACGAAAAAGGGAATCCTGCTCCAGGCCTCGCGCTGCAGCTGAACCAAGTTCAGCAGAGACTGGATGGTGTGTTCCCTGCCGCTAAAGAGCTCACAAATTGGTTGTGACAAGCATTCATTCAGCAGCCGGTTCAACAAATGCTTTCTTTTTTTATTTTTTCATTGAAGGATAACTGCTTAATAAAATTTTGTTGCTTTCTGTCAAACCTCAACACGAATCAACATATATCCCCTCCATTTTGAACCTCCCTCCCACCTCCCTCTCCATCCCACCCCTCTAAGTCAATGCAGAGCCCCTGTTTGAGTGTCCTGAGCCATACAGCAAATTCCCATTGGCTATCGATTTTACATACGGTAATGTGAGTTTCCATGGTGCTCTTTCCATACATCTCACCCTCTCCTCCCCTCTCCCCATGTCCACAAGTCTATCTTCTCTGTTTGTTTCTCCATTGCTGCCCTGTAAATGAATTCTTCATTTTTCTAGATTCTATATATGTGCATTAGAAGACGACATTTATCTTTCTCTTTCTGACTCACTTCACTCTTCTGAATAAGCATGCTGACATCCACACTAGAGAACCCATCTTCCCAGCAACCCAGGCAGAACCTGATGCCCAGCCCCCACCAGCAGAGACGGGAGGCCCCGGGGCCCAGACAGCAATGAACCCGGGAGAATTACGACGTGTCCTCGCCTCCTGCCCAACTCAAGTACCTGTGTGTCTCTTCCTTAAACATTGTTAATTCCCCCACGTCCTGGGCCCTCGTGGCCTCAGCTCCCAGGAGCAGCAGGCCTCAGCCATAACTTTGCAAACTCAAAACATCCACTCAAGAAAGATAAATTTCTGGCTCGGGAAGGACTGTTTCAAAGGCTCACCCAGGGTGGTTGGCTGCTCCCGGCAAGACTGAGCATCAGCTTGGAGAAGGAAAGAGTTTGTCAGCGAGTCAGAGACCTGGGTTTAAGTTTCAGCTCTGCCGCTAACCAGCTGGGTGACCTTGGGCAAGCGCTTAGCCTCTCTGGGCTTCAGTTTCTTCACTGGTAAAAAGACACAGTTGGAGCGCTCAGGGGCACCGCAGCTCTCAACACCGGGTCATTTCCCAGGGCTACTGAGGGGCCACTGAGGACCTTAGGACAACAAAAATGGAACGCCCAACAGTTCTGGATATGCAGATGAGCCCACCCTTATGGCAGAAAGCCAAGAGGAGCTGAAGAGCCTCTTGTGAGAGTGAAAGAGGAGAGTGAAAAAGCTGGCTTAAAACTCAACCTTCAGAAAACTAAGATCATGGCATCCATCATCACCTCATGGCAAATAGCTGGGAAACAATGGCAACAGTGACAGACTTTATTTTTCTGGGCTCCAAAATCACTGCAGATGGTGACTGCAGCCATGAAAGTAAAAGACACTTGCTTCTTGGAAGAAAAGCTATGACCCACCTAGACAGCGTATTAAAAAGCAGAGACATTACTTTGCCAATAAAGGTCCGTCTAGTCAAAGCTACGATGTTCCCAGTAGTCATGTATGGATGTGAGAGTTGGACCATAAAGAAAGCTGAGCGTCAAAGAACTGATGCTTTTGAACTGGGGTGATGGAGAAGACTCTTGAGAAGCCTCCTGACAGTCCCTTTAGGAGTCAATCCTATAGGAAACCAGTGAATACTCATTGGGAGGACTGATGCTGAAGCTGAAGCTCCAATACTTTCGCCAGCTGATGCAAAGAACTGACTCACTGGAAAAGACTCTGATGCTGGGAAAGATTGAAGGCAGGAGGAGAAGGGGACGACAGAGGATGAGATGATTGGATAGCATCACCGACTCGATGGACATGAGTTTGAGCAAAGTCCTGGAGCTGATGATGGACAAGGAAGCCTGGCGTGCTGCAGTCCATGAGGTCGCAAAGAATCAGACACAACTGAGCAGCTGAACTGAACAGTTCTGGAAGCTGGAAGTGCAAGATCAAGGGGTGAGCAGGACAGTTTCCTCTGAGGCTGTGACAGACTCTGCTTCAGGCTCCTGGTGGTTTGCTTGGATTTCCTTAGAGAAACATCTTGCAATGTCTGCCTTCATGTTCACGTGCATTCCTCTGTGTGTGTGTGAGTGTGTGTGTGTGTGTGTGTATGAGTGAGTGTGTGCCTGTGTGTGTGTGTTCACACAGTTGCTCTTTTCCTAGGACATCGGTCCTACTGGATTCAGGGCTCACTCTACTCCAGTATAACCTCATCTTAACCACTTATACCAGAATGACCCCATTTCCAAAGAAGGTCACATTCTGAGGTGCTAGGAGGTTAGAAGTTCAGCATGAATTTGGCGGTGGGGGAGGGGCGCACAATTCAACCCCTAATGACAATCCTGAATCTCTAATTCCTCCTCCCATGGGCCTCTAGATGGACCATAATGTCTATCTATCAAACAGAACATTTTGAGAATGACAAGTGTCACCATGAACAATTATGAGAGACAACAGGCGTAACTGGGAACTGACCCAGGCAGACTGGGATGTGTGGTCCCCATAGGGCCTGTCGGGTCCAGCAGAGGCGTCTGCCACAGGCTGGAAAGCAGGGCTCAGGATTCTGCTCCTGCTTCCTGCTGGTCACTCTGCACCAGGCTGAAAAACACACCCTCTCCTAAGATGAGAAATGCACGGAGTAGGGGGTGAGGGAAGGCAGGAAATAGTGCCTGGGAAGCGCCGAAGGCTGGGAGAGGCTGGCACTGCGGATGTCCACACATGGGGAAAAAAGTACTCCCATGCCAACTCTTCCCTGAGATCCAAACAAGGACTTGAGCCCAGTCAGACCTGCAGGGTGTGTGTGAGGCCACGTGATGTGTGGAAATGTCCCCTGGATGAGTCTTCAGTCTGAGTGACACTGGTTCACGTGAGTAATGAGTAAAGAGGTCCTAGGCTGTTTAGTGCAACCAGGGTTCAGGAAAGGAGGCAGTCAGCTTTCCCTGGTGCTCCAGTGGTACAGAATCTGCCTGCGAAGGCAGGAGACACAAAAGTTCGATCCCTGGTCTGGGAAGATCCCACAGGCCTCAGAGCAACTAAGCCCATGGGCCACAACTACTGAGCCTGCATTCTAGAGCCCACGAGTCACAACCACAGAAGCCCACACACCCTAGAACCCATGCTCCCCAACAAGGGGCATCACCACCATGAGGAGCCCACGCAATGCAACCAGAGAGGGCCCCACTCGCCACAACTAGGAGAAAAGCCCGCATGCAACAGCAGAGACCCAGCATGGCCAAAGACACACTAGCGAATAAAAATGGTGTTAAAAGAAACAGTGAAAGGAGGCAGTCAAGTGCTCTAATCAGAGGTCCAGCTGTGTAAAAGTTACCTGAGACCAGAGGAGCTAAGACCACAAAGTACAAGGGACAACGACCAGTCCGCCTGCGTAACACAGGCTTCATAAAATGAGTTCATAAGTGTCCCCTCTTCCTCTGTTTTCTAAATTTGTGTTGGATTCATGTAATTTCTTCTTTAAATGTTGGATAGAATTTTCCAGTGAAGCCACTTGGGTCGGAAGTATTCTTTGTGAGAAGGCTTTAAATTATGAATTCAGTTTGCTTCATTGATTTGGATCTACTCAGGTTTTTCCTTCTTCCTGAATCAGTTTTGGTTGTTAGCGATTTTTTTTACTGCACTTTCCCTGTCATCTAGGGTGTCAAATATATAGGTGTAAAGTTTAAGAGATAATATCTTCTTATTATTCTCATATTGCTTATGGGGCCTCTAGTGTCTTCTCTTCCGTGCTAGATATTGGTCATTTTTGTCTTTCTCTCTCTCTCCTTTTTTTCTGATCAATCCAGCTAGAGGTACATCAGTTTGTTGTTTTATGCAAGGAACCAGCTTGGAGTTTATAATATTTCACTTTTTTATTCTTTATTTTTCATCAGTTTCTACTCTTCTTATTTCCTTCCCTCTGCTTATTTTGGGTATAATGTACTCCTCTCTTTCTACATTCTCAAAATGAACACTTAGGATTTTAGACCTTTCCTTCCTCATACAGCTATTTAAAGCTATAAATTCTCCTCCAAATATTTCTTTAGCTGCATTACACCTGACAAATTTTGGTGTTTTTGCAGCTTTAGTTTCACTCTGTTCAAAATACTTTCCAATTTTCCGTTAAACTTTTTAAAGTGCATCTCTAGTAGATAGCATATGGTTTTCAACTCTAGAAGTTCTATTTGGCATCTTTCTCCTCATTCTCTTCTTATTTTCTACTAGATCTTTGAGCATATTGAGCATATTCACAATAGCCTTTCTATTTAAATAAACTATTTTGAATAACTTAAATTTACAGAAAAGTAAAGCATATCTGTGCTTAAAGACAAGCACAAATTTCCAGTTTCCCAATTCCCAGTTTATCTTAAAAGCAACATCTTACAAAATTACGGTATGCTTGTCAAAACTAAGAAATTAACACTAGTACATTTTATGGACTAAACTCCAGACTTGACTTTACTGGATTTCACCAGTTTTTCCACTAATGTTTTTTTTTTTTTTTCCTGAATCCAGTCCAGGATATCACACTGCATTTGGTCATAGTAGTTCCTTCATTCCCTCTGGACCACAGTGCAATATTTCTCCACCTTTCCTTGTTCTCATGATCTTGACAGTTTTGCAGAGTACTGGTGAAATATTGTCTAGAACATTTCTCCATTGGCATGTCTCATGTTTAGACTGGGGTGTATACCTTGAAGAAGGTTAGTGGCTTCGTAAAAGTATAGATATGGACGTGATCTCTCTCTCTCTCCAGGGTCAAGCAGAGGGACTCTGGGCTGAGAGCAGGGGTCATTCAGAAAGTTCCCAGAGGAGCATAAAAAGTGTCCCCCGGAGCTGAGAAGTCCTAGGGTCACATGTCTGACTCTCAGCAGTAGACCTTCGAGGGCGGAGGGTGGGTGTTCATTCAGAAAGGCAGAGTGATGAGAGGGCTGCCCTGGGAGTGGCTTCGAAGGCCAGGCTTTCCCTCTGGACCAGAAAAAGTGACTTGGAGGAGCCCACCTAGAGGCTGGCTTCAGGAGATCCAGGCAGACAGCTCTGGGCTCTACTTGCAGAAGCAGTATCTGGAGATAGTTTGTCGGCTGGAAAATGAGGGGTCTCCATGGGGAAGGAGTAGGATTCCCAGTAATTCATTAAAAAAAAAAAAAAAAAATGAGAGGAAGAGTTTAGTTGGAGGCACCATCCATATTAGAGGGCCCCTACTGCAGACCTGTCTCTTATACACATCTAGATGTGTATAAGAGACAGCAGGCAGACTGGGATGTGTGGTCCCCATAGGGCCTGTCGGGTCCAGCAGAGGCGTCTGCCACAGGCTGGAAAGCAGGGCTCAGGATTCTGCTCCTGCTTCCTGCTGGTCACTCTGCACCAGGCTGAAAAACACACCCTCTCCTAAGATGAGAAATGCACGGAGTAGGGGGTGAGGGAAGGCAGGAAATAGTGCCTGGGAAGCGCCGAAGGCTGGGAGAGGCTGGCACTGCGGATGTCCACACATGGGGAAAAAAGTACTCCCATGCCAACTCTTCCCTGAGATCCAAACAAGGACTTGAGCCCAGTCAGACCTGCAGGGTGTGTGTGAGGCCACGTGATGTGTGGAAATGTCCCCTGGATGAGTCTTCAGTCTGAGTGACACTGGTTCACGTGAGTAATGAGTAAAGAGGTCCTAGGCTGTTTAGTACAACCAGGGTTCAGGAAAGGAGGCAGTCAGCTTTCCCTGGTGCTCCAGTGGTACAGAATCTGCCTGCGAAGGCAGGAGACACAAAAGTTCGATCCCTGGTCTGGGAAGATCCCACAGGCCTCAGAGCAACTAAGCCCATGGGCCACAACTACTGAGCCTGCATTCTAGAGCCCACGAGTCACAACCACAGAAGCCCACACACCCTAGAACCCATGCTCCCCAACAAGGGGCATCACCACCATGAGGAGCCCACGCAATGCAACCAGAGAGGGCCCCACTCGCCACAACTAGGAGAAAAGCCCGCATGCAACAGCAGAGACCCAGCATGGCCAAAGACACACTAGCGAATAAAAATGGTGTTAAAAGAAACAGTGAAAGGAGGCAGTCAAGTGCTCTAATCAGAGGTCCAGCTGTGTAAAAGTTACTTGAGACCAGAGGAGCTAAGACCACAAAGTACAAGGGACAACGACCAGTCCGCCTGCGTAACACAGGCTTCATAAAATGAGTTCACAAGTGTCCCCTCTTCCTCTGTTTTCTAAATTTGTGTTGGATTCATGTAATTTCTTCTTTAAATGTTGGATAGAATTTTCCAGTGAAGCCACTTGGGTCGGAAGTATTCTTTGTGAGAAGGCTTTAAATTATGAATTCAGTTTGCTTCATTGATTTGGATCTACTCAGGTTTTTCCTTCTTCCTGAATCAGTTTTGGTTGTTAGCGATTTTTTTTACTGCACTTTCCCTGTCATCTAGGGTGTCAAATATATAGGTGTAAAGTTTAAGAGATAATATCTTCTTATTATTCTCATATTGCTTATGGGGCCTCTAGTGTCTTCTCTTCCGTGCTAGATATTGGTCATTTTTGTCTTTCTCTCTCTCTCCTTTTTTTCTGATCAATCCAGCTAGAGGTACATCAGTTTGTTGTTTTATGCAAGGAACCAGCTTGGAGTTTATAATATTTCACTTTTTTATTCTTTATTTTTCATCAGTTTCTACTCTTCTTATTTCCTTCCCTCTGCTTATTTTGGGTATAATGTACTCCTCTCTTTCTACATTCTCAAAATGAACACTTAGGATTTTAGACCTTTCCTTCCTCATACAGCTATTTAAAGCTATAAATTCTCCTCCAAATATTTCTTTAGCTGCATTACACCTGACAAATTTTGGTGTTTTTGCAGCTTTAGTTTCACTCTGTTCAAAATACTTTCCAATTTTCCGTTAAACTTTTTAAAGTGCATCTCTAGTAGATAGCATATGGTTTTCAACTCTAGAAGTTCTATTTGGCATCTTTCTCCTCATTCTCTTCTTATTTTCTACTAGATCTTTGAGCATATTGAGCATATTCACAATAGCCTTTCTATTTAAATAAACTATTTTGAATAACTTAAATTTACAGAAAAGTAAAGCATATCTGTGCTTAAAGACAAGCACAAATTTCCAGTTTCCCAATTCCCAGTTTATCTTAAAAGCAACATCTTACAAAATTACGGTATACTTGTCAAAACTAAGAAATTAACACTAGTACATTTTATGGACTAAACTCCAGACTTGACTTTACTGGATTTCACCAGTTTTTCCACTAATGTTTTTTTTTTTTTTTCCTGAATCCAGTCCAGGATATCACACTGCATTTGGTCATAGTAGTTCCTTCATTCCCTCTGGACCACAGTGCAATATTTCTCCACCTTTCCTTGTTCTCATGATCTTGACAGTTTTGCAGAGTACTGGTGAAATATTGTCTAGAACATTTCTCCATTGGCATGTCTCATGTTTAGACTGGGGTGTATACCTTGAAGAAGGTTAGTGGCTTCGTAAAAGTATAGATATGGACGTGATCTCTCTCTCTCTCCAGGGTCAAGCAGAGGGACTCTGGGCTGAGAGCAGGGGTCATTCAGAAAGTTCCCAGAGGAGCATAAAAAGTGTCCCCCGGAGCTGAGAAGTCCTAGGGTCACATGTCTGACTCTCAGCAGTAGACCTTCGAGGGCGGAGGGTGGGTGTTCATTCAGAAAGGCAGAGTGATGAGAGGGCTGCCCTGGGAGTGGCTTCGAAGGCCAGGCTTTCCCTCTGGACCAGAAAAAGTGACTTGGAGGAGCCCACCTAGAGGCTGGCTTCAGGAGATCCAGGCAGACAGCTCTGGGCTCTACTTGCAGAAGCAGTATCTGGAGATAGTTTGTCGGCTGGAAAATGAGGGGTCTCCATGGGGAAGGAGAAGGATTCCCAGTAATTCATTAAAAAAAAAAAAAAAAAAAGAGAGGAAGAGGTTAGTTGGAGGCACCATCCATATTAGAGGGCCCCTACTGCAGACACTAGAAAGACAAGAACTTCACACTCTGAGGGGTCCCAGTGGGGGGGCGGGGGGAGGCAGGGCAAGGTTGGGGGAAGACCTCTGTCCTTTCTTCCCTGTAGGTTGCAGAGGCTGGGCAGGGGCAGTGGGGGTGGTTGGGGGAGAGAAGTTGAATTTGAATAAGCATTTAGCACTGTTAGATAATCTGGACTCTGATCGTGAAAACAAGACTCCTCCGTACCCACAAGGGACGAGAAAACTATGGAAGCTGCCTGAGTTCTCAGGATCAGATCCAACCGGGCAGGTAGGAAAAGCAACAGTCAGAAGACAAGAGTCTCGTTTCCTGACTTCAAACCAAATCCGGTTCACGCAGCAAACCAGTTACAAATACGTGGAAATGGTTTACGGGAAAAGAGCTGGGACTCCAGAGATTCAAAGACACAGAGCAGCTGCTGCAGGCCTCCCCGAAGTCCACCGGTGGCCAAACCAGGGCCCAGACCTGCCTCACGGCCCCAGCGCCCACCCCCGAGGTGGGGGCCCGAAACGGCAGCCCCTGCTGTCACAGACACCGGAGCCGTGGGCCAGCCCCACTGTGCGGCTCCACATGGCTGAGCAGACACAGCGTGTGCCACGTGTGGTCCATCAGGAGAGGGGAATCAGGCCGGGCTTCAGACCCCAGACCTCCTCAAAGTGTTGGGGAGAAGGGAGCTTGTGTCGGGAAGGACCACGGGGTAAGCTGGCAGGGTGCCCCTCTAAGTGTCTGTCATGAAAAACCACTTCTACGTACTCATTCTTCTATCTGTGGACACTTGGACGGCGTCCGCATCTCGCTGCTGTAAACAGTGCTGCAGGGAGCACAGGCCTGCACGTAGCCTTTCAAACCATGTTTTCCTCTGGGTTTAAGCCCAGGAGTGGGATTGCAGGGTCTGGTCTATCAGGGAACTCTATATTTTGAAAGCTATCATAGAAATAAATTGTTTTTTAAAAAGTGAATAAACACAAAGAGTACAAAATACAAGCTCAACATTCTTATTCTTAGATTCACCATGAAGTCACTCCATCAACTGTTACTCTCTGCAGGTATTTCACCCGTTCAGGGACAGCCCTCCAGGATCTTGCTCTACGTAGCACTAGCTGGTCAGCTCTAAAGTAGCCACTCGCTTCCCAAGCAGTAGTGGACAGACCCAGGCTGTGTCTTCCCTCCTCCCCGGCAGCCCCTCCAGGCGGGCCATCTCCGGAGCATCAGTGGTTCCCACGGCGTCGGCTCTGCTCCCTGACGCTCTCTCTGTGTCCAAGCTGTCACCCTCTTCCTGACTCGGTCTGTCCCATCCTTGCTGTTCTCTGGGGCCTGACTTCATGCCACCTGCACTCCTCCTTCCATCATGCTGGGTGGCATCTTTCTGAGGCTGCTCTGATCTGGTGCCCCCCTCTTTCCACCAGCCCTGTGGTCATTTAAGTCCATGTTCTCCCTCCCCGGGGCTTCCCAGGTGGCTGAGTTCAGTTCAGTCGCTCAGTCGTGTCCAACTCTTTGCGACCACATGAACTGCAGCACGCCAGGCCTCCCTGTCCATCACCAACTCCCAGAGTCCACCCAAACCCATGTCCGTCAAGTTGGTGGTGCCATCCAACCATCTCATCCTCTGTTGTCCCCTTCTCCTCCTGCCCTCAATCTTTCCCAGCATCAGGGTCTTTTCAAATGAGTCAGCTCTTCACATCAGGTGGCCAAAGTATTGGAATTTCAACTTCAACATCAGTCCTTCCAATGAACACCCAGGACTGGCCTCCTTTAGGATGGACTGGTTGGATCTCCTTGCAGCCCAAAGGACTCTCAAGAGTCTTCTCCAACACCACAGGTCAAAAGCATCAATTCTTCAGCACTCAGCTTTCTTTATAGTCCAACTCTCACATCCACACATGACTACTGGAAAAACCATAACCTTGATTAGACAGACCTTTGTTGGCAAAGTAATGTCTCTGCTTTTTAATATGCTGTCTAGTTTGGTCATAACTTTCCTTCCAAGGAGTAAGTGTCTTTTAATTTCATGGCTGCAGTCACCATCTGCAGTGATTTTGGAGCCCCCCAAAATAAAGTGGCTCAGTGGTAAACAATCCGCCTGCGGATGCAGGAGCCACAGGAGACATGGGTTCCATCCCTGGGCAGGGAAGATCCCCTGGAGGAGGAAATGGCAACCCACTCCAGTACTCTTGCCTGGAGAATCCTATGGACAGCGGAGCCTGGTGGGCTACAGTCCAGGGGGTCACAAAGAGTCGGACACGAGTGAGCAACTGAACACATTTTCCTTTCCTGGGGGACGGTGGGATACTTGGGGGCAGGATTCATCTCCGCTCTTACCTTTGCTGCCTTCATAACAGTGCCCAGTGTTTACCCAAGAGAGTTGGCTTTTAGCAACAGTTGAAAACAACAGAAGGATCTCCCTCAGTCTCCAGGGCCAAGAAATCCCAGGCCCCAGTGGCCCCAGGCCAGAAGAAGCCAGCAGCCCTAAGGAAAGGGACTGACTGCTAAGGGAACCCTTGGGAAGGGCTCTGCGCCTCCCAGAGCTCTCCAGAAAGTGAGGCCAGGAGCAGCCCCCTGCCTCAGTCGGGCAGGATGCTGCCTTTCATCTGCCTGCGGCACCTCCCTGCCCAGCGGAGGGTCAGGGACCGAGGCCCGGTTGGCCCAAGCTGGTGATGCAGACCTGGCGGCTGGAAGACGGGTGGGCGGTGTGTGAAAGGAAGCACTTCTGTTTAGGGTCTCGTGCGCACCGCACGCACAAGGCTTGATTACAGGGTGCTGAGCTGGGGGAGGAATGTGCCGCGTGAGCTGGAAAACCCGTCGTGGCTCGTTGTTTGTTTTTGTTTTTGTTTTTTTTTTTCCGGCATCGGTGGATACACCAGGACAGAGGGCGGCACACGGGCAAAACGCGCCACATTTCAACCCTATGGGAGCTGACCCGCGTTCCCCTGCAACTCAGAAAGACTGCCGCCCCTTCAGTTCCGCTGCCCAGCCTGCTTGAAGAGGCTCGGGGCAAAGGCCGTTGGAAGAGGGTGCCTGAGAAGCCTCGCAGGCAGGGCAGCGCCAAAAAGATCCGGTTTATCGAGGATTCTGACCCGACTGCTGTCCTGCCTGTGGGAGGGGGCATGGGAGGGGCCAGAGGGAGAGTTATAAGGGGAGACCATGTTTTTGTGCCTTTGAACATTTTTATGGAAATACATATGACATATAACGCTGTGTGTAAATGTCAGGTGTGTGACATGTTGACTCGATACATGTGTATGTTATCATATGATTGCCATTGTAGCAATAATTAGCACCTCAATCACGCTATATATAATTACAGTTGCTTTTTAGTAGGTGGAATAATGAAGATCTAGTCTTTCAGCAAGTTTGATGATTATCATATGCCCCTTCTGTTTATATTCCCTATACCAGCCATTAGATCTCTAGGGCTTATTTACTACTCGCTGTAACTTTATACCCTTAAAACTCATCCTATCTCTCAACACAAAAGACAGGGTACCCAAGAGAGTTGGCTTTTAGCAACAGTTGAAAACAACAGAAGGATCTCCCTCAGTCTCCAGGGCCAAGAAATCCCAGGCCCCAGTGGCCCCAGGCCAGAAGAAGCCAGCAGCCC
Source organism: Oreotragus oreotragus (assembly GCA_006410675.1). Lineage (NCBI taxonomy): Eukaryota > Metazoa > Chordata > Mammalia > Artiodactyla > Bovidae > Oreotragus > Oreotragus oreotragus. The sequence continues at coordinate 31,994 of SJYX01017967.1, read as the reverse complement.
TAAGGAAAGGGACTGACTGCTAAGGGAACCCTTGGGAAGGGCTCTGCGCCTCCCAGAGCTCTCCAGAAAGTGAGGCCAGGAGCAGCCCCCTGCCTCAGTCGGGCAGGATGCTGCCTTTCATCTGCCTGCGGCACCTCCCTGCCCAGCGGAGGGTCAGGGACCGAGGCCCGGTTGGCCCAAGCTGGTGATGCAGACCTGGCGGCTGGAAGACGGGTGGGCGGTGTGTGAAAGGAAGCACTTCTGTTTAGGGTCTCGTGCGCACCGCACGCACAAGGCTTGATTACAGGGTGCTGAGCTGGGGGAGGAATGTGCCGCGTGAGCTGGAAAACCCGTCGTGGCTCGTTGTTTGTTTTTGTTTTTGTTTTTTTTTTTCCGGCATCGGTGGATACACCAGGACAGAGGGCGGCACACGGGCAAAACGCGCCACATTTCAACCCTATGGGAGCTGACCCGCGTTCCCCTGCAACTCAGAAAGACTGCCGCCCCTTCAGTTCCGCTGCCCAGCCTGCTTGAAGAGGCTCGGGGCAAAGGCCGTTGGAAGAGGGTGCCTGAGAAGCCTCGCAGGCAGGGCAGCGCCAAAAAGATCCGGTTTATCGAGGATTCTGACCCGACTGCTGTCCTGCCTGTGGGAGGGGGCATGGGAGGGGCCAGAGGGAGAGTTATAAGGGGAGACCATGTTTTTGTGCCTTTGAACATTTTTATGGAAATACATATGACATATAACGCTGTGTGTAAATGTCAGGTGTGTGACATGTTGACTCGATACATGTGTATGTTATCATATGATTGCCATTGTAGCAATAATTAGCACCTCAATCACGCTATATATAATTACAGTTGCTTTTTAGTAGGTGGAATAATGAAGATCTAGTCTTTCAGCAAGTTTGATGATTATCATATGCCCCTTCTGTTTATATTCCCTATACCAGCCATTAGATCTCTAGGGCTTATTTACTACTCGCTGTAACTTTATACCCTTAAAACTCATCCTATCTCTCAACACAAAAGACAGGGTGGACCATGAGCACATCATGCTAAATGAGTTACACAAAAAGACAAGTAGTGTGTGATATCACTGAGACGTGGAATTTGGAAAAGCCAGACTCATAAAAGTGGAAAGTCATTCAGACACAGAAAACAAACTTATGGTTACCAAACGGAAAAGGGAGGGATAAATTAGGGATTGGGGGTTAACATATACACACTGCTGCTGCTAGGTCGCTTCAGTTGTGTCCAACTCTGTGCGACCCCATAGACGGCAGCCCACCAGGCTCCCCCGTCCCTGGGATTCTCCAGGCAAGAACCTGGAGTGGGTTGCCATTTCCTTCTCCAATGCATGAAAGTGAAAAGTGAAAGTGAAGTCGCTCAGTCGTGTCCAACTCTTAGCAACCCCATGGACTGCAGCCTACCAGGCTCCTCTGTTCAGGGGATTTTCCAGGCAAGAGTACTGGAGTGGGGTGCCATTGCCTTCTCCGATATACACACTGCTATATATAAAATAGATGAACATCAAGGACCTGCTGTATAGCACGGGGAACTGTATTCAATATCTTGGAATAACCTATAATAGAAAGGAATCTGAAAAGCATAAATATATATATATATATATATATAACTGAATTGGGCTTCGGGAAGATCCACTGGAGAAGGGATAGGCTACCCACTCCAGTATTCTTGGGCTTCCCTGGTGGCTCAAATGGTAAAGAATCTGCCTGCAATGTGGGAAACCTGGATTCTATCCCTGGCTTGGGAAGATCCCCTGGAGAAGGGAAAGGCTACCCACTCCAGTATTCTGGTCTGGAGAACTCCAAGGACTGTATAGTCGTCCATGGGGTCACAAAGAGTCGGACACGACTGAGCGACTTTCACTTTCACTTCCATAACGGAATTACTTTGCTATACACCTGAAACTAACACAACATTGTAAATCAACTATATGCCAATAAGAAAATGGAAGATTATTTTTTTAATCATCTTCATTTTAAATTTAAAATTTTAGAATCATCATATTAAATTTAAAAAAAAATAAGAATGGAAAAGAGAAAAGACAGAAAAGAATCAGCAAGGGAAAAAGGAAAATAAAGAGATAAACAGAAGCTGTGGGGAAGAGATGGCAAATAGGAGGCAATGTTAATAGAGCCTATTACATCTTGAGGGACAATGTTGCTTGGATGTGTCCCCTCCGAGGAGGGGCCCTTGGTTCAGCCTCTTTCTCCCACCAGCAAGGAGCAGGGCCACACAGGTGAGCTGTGACCTTCTCACTGAAGCCCAAGGCAGTCCGATTCCTTTCTCTTCCCAGAACAAGTCCTGGAGGCCCAGGGGGAGCGTTCAGGGCTCCACCCCAGTCCAGCCAGGGTGCTGGGAAATGGTGTCATCTCACACAGGACAGGACGTCTGCTGAAGCTGGCTGGGAAGTACGTGCAGTGTGTGTGTGTGTGTGTGTGAGAGAGAGAGTGTGTGTGTGTGTTTGTGAGTGTGCATGCATGTGTGTGTGGAGGGACGGAGGAGGAGGAGCTCAACCTCCGGGGTTGGAAAATCTTGCCCCCTGAGAATTCTGCTCACTTTCACTTTGGGCGGAGCTGTTTTCCTCTTGTAATCCCCAGTGCGGTGAGCAGAGGGGTTGGAAAAAGCACCCCGGGAGGCTTTCTTCCGTGAAAGAGGCCACGAAAATGTGCAAGGAATTCAGAAATATGGGGCGGCTGCACCCGTAGCTTCCAACTCACATCTTCCTAGGCTCTGGAAACCCTCCTTTGTCCTAGAAACGCCCAGAAGAGAAGGAACAGTATTTTTTTTTTAACTATTTTAAAATGTGGTAAATATACATACTAAAACTGACCATCTTTTTTTTTAATTTTTTATAGAAGTATAGTTGATGTCCAACATTGTGTTCATTTCTGCTGTCCAGCAATGTGGCTCAGTTATACACATATATACATTCTCTTTCAAATACTTTTCCATTAGAGTTTATCACAGGATACTGTATACAGTTCCCTACGCGATACCCCGGACTTTGTCGTTCATCCATCCTGTATATAACAGTTTGTGTCTGCAAATCCCAAACTCCCATCCCATCCCTCCCCTCCCCTCATCCTCCTTGGCAACCACCAGTCCATTCCCAAAGTTTGCCATCTTAACCATTTTTAAGTGTAGAGTTCAGTCAGGTTGAGTACACTCACTTTGTTCCCTTTTCATCTGACAAACTTGAAACTCTGTACCTGTGAAAAAACTCTCCACTTTCCTGGCCCCCAGCCCCCAGCAACCACCATTCTGCTTTCTGTCTCTGTGAACGTGACTATTCTACAGATCTCCTCTAAATGGAATCACACAGCACTTGTCATTTTGTGGTTAGTTTGTGGCTCAGAGAGTAAAGCGTCTGCCTGCAATGCAGGAGACCTGGGTTCCATCCCTGGGTTGGGAAGATCCCCTGGAGAAGGAAGTGGCAACCCACTCCAGTATTCGCACCTGGAAAATTCCATGGACCAAGGAGCCTGGGGGGCTACAGTCCTGGGGCTGCAAAGAGTCGGACACAACTGAGTGACTCACACTCTGTTCCTCTGTTATTTCACTTCACATAATGTCCTCAAGTTTCATTGATGTTGGAGCATGTGTCAGAATTTCCTTCCTTTTAAAGGCTGAAAATATTCCATTGTATGGATACACCATGCTTTGTTTATCCACTCATCTCCCTTTTGGCTTTTGTGGATAATGTGTGAGCATGAGTGCACCAATATCTGTTCAAGACCTTACCTTCTGCTCTCTCGAGTGTACACCCACAAATGGAATTGCATGAATCACATGGTAATTTATTTTTCATTTTTTGAGAAACCGCCATATTATTTTCCACAACCACACCCCCCAGCTTGTCGTTTTGATTTGCATTTTCCTAATGATAATGGTGATGTTGAGAATCTTTGCACGTACTTATTTGAATGTGTCTTTGGAAAGAGAAATGACTACTCAATCCCTTGCCCATTTCTTACTAAGGTTCTTCATTTCGTTCTTGAGTTGTTAAAGTTCTATATATACTCTAGCTCTTAACCCCTTATCATGTGTATGATTTGCAAACTTCCACTCCATGGGTTGCCGTTTCACTCTGCTTTGTCCTTCGGTGCACAGAAGTTTAAAATTTTGATGTAATCCAACTCATTCGTTTTTTTCCCTTTGGTTTCCTGTAAGAAAAGGATTTTAGCTGATTGCAATACCATGGCTCTTCTCAAGATGTCTTTAAGGGAGAGAACAAGATAACACTCTGTGCTGACATGTGTCCTGGCTCTCAGAGCAGCCCCAACAAGCAGATGAGGACCAGGACAGGAGCTGACCCTCTCTTTCTGTTGTTTCCCATGTTAGAATTTTCATGAGGTTCTAAGATATCCTTTTTTTCTTTTCTTTTTCTTTTTTTGCAGACCTGTGTTAAACTTAGGAGTTTCGTTTCTGGCTTCTTTGTTTTGTTGTTGCTGGTTGGGTTTTGTTTTGATGCTGGGTTGTTTTTTTCTGTGCCTTATGAGTACACATTTTCAAGTTGTACAGCATGAAATTCTAAAGAATTAACTTCACATGTAAGATCCAAAACAAGCCACTTACTTAGGAGAAAACATCCCAGGCTTTCTGGCTGGTCCAGATCTCCATTACTTGTATCATCAGATGGGATCCTTTAAAAAATCAATAAAGGGTCCCCAGGGGAGTGAGCCAAACTCGGACATTTAATGGCTTTGAAAGATAAGGAGCTGAAAGCATCTTTGAAGAAAGAGCTCAGCGTGAATGTCCTGGCTCTGTGCTTTATGAGTCCTAAATCTGTTCGGTGTCAGTTGCTGGGTCCTCTGCCAAAGAAACACTGGAAAGCCAGCTTTCCTCTAATTTACTTGGTATGTCAGCAACTGATGGACACTTTCTGTGAAGCCAGACCAACCTTTAATACATTCCAATCTACTGGCATGAATTCACCACTTTCCTCTCATAATGGAAAAAAAGCAAAGCTAGTTTAATTGAACTAGCTTCAACCCGGTGGCGCCCCAGGAGGTGAGGAAGCACTCCCTCTGAGTAACTCTCCTTTTTTCTGGGGGACCCCATATAGGGTCCCATCTGCTGATTCAGAAGTCCAGCTATTTCTACCCATTCTCTTTCTAAACCCTGAAGACAAGTTACCCAAGTGCTGGCAATACAGTGGAGGAGGTGACCCAGAACTACTGTCAGGCAGGTGTCATGTGTATTATAACGTGTAACACAAGGCACAATGTATATTACATTAGCACATCTCATGGGCCTACAAACACACTGAAGGGCTTAAAAGACACTCCAGGAACAAGAGGGACCCATATGAGATAGGCTTGGCACTGCACAATTTAAAACCCATTATACATCAGGTGCGGCAGACACTAGCAGAAGAGGGGTCTGTGGGGGGGAGCCCCCACTGGCCTGGTAGTGGAACCACCTCACACACACAGACACCAACACCAGTGCAAGCACACACATCCCAAAACCAACTCCTGCACACTCTGACACTCACATACACACACACCATCCATGCTGCTGCTGCTGCTGCTAAGTCGCTTCAGTCGTGTCTGACTCTGTGCGACCCCATAGACGGCAGCCCACCAGGCTCCCCCATCCCTGGGATTCTCCAGGCAAAAACACTGGAGTGTGTTGCCATTTCCTTCTCCAATTCATGAAAGTGAAAAGTGAAAGTGAAGCAGCTCAGTCGTATCCCCTCTTAGCGACCCTATGGACTGCAGCCCACCAGGCTCCTCTGTCCGTGGGATTCTCCAGGCAAGAGTCCTGGAGTGGGGTGCCATCGCCTTCTCCGCACACCATCCATACACACCCTGAAAATAGATGTGTTCTCCACACACCAGCTCAGGGCTTATTATGTTCAAGTTCTTCCGCTGAAGGAAATAAAAAGTGGACAAAAGCCCATGGCTTCCTAAAGAGGTTTGGTGGCCCGAGAAGGCACACCTGGCTGATTTGATTTTATCAAATTATCGTTGATGTATAACGTTGTGCTGGTCTCTGCTGTACAGCAAAGGTATTCAGCTGTGTGCTGTGCCTAGTCGCTCAGTCGTGTCTGACTCTTTGCGACCCCCATGAACTGCAGTCCGCCAGGCTCCTCTGTCCATGAGGATTCCCAGGCAAGAATACTGGAGCAGGTTGCCTTGCCCTCCCTCCAGGGGATCTTCCCGACCCAGGGATTGAACTCAGGTCTTCCGCATCACATTGAGCCACTAGGGAAGTCCTGTACAGCAAAATGATTCAGTTATACACACATACACTATTTTTTCATATCATTTTCCATTATGATTTATTACAATATGTTGAATGTAGTTCAATGTGCTATACAGTAGAATCTTGCTGTTTATCTACTCTACATACACTTGTATCTGTTCATCTCCAACTCTTCATTTACCTCTCCCCTACCTCCTTCCTCCTTCGGTAACCACAAGTTCATTCTCTATGTCTGTGGGTCTGCTTCTGTTTTGTAAACAAGTTCATTTGCATCGTACTTTAGCTTCCACTGTAAATGATATCATATGGTATTTTCTTTCTGACTTACTTCACTTGGTGTGATAATCTCTAGGTCCACCCATGTTATCGCAAATGGCAATATTACCTTCTTTTCATGGTTGAGGAGTATTCCATTGTGTGTATTATCACATTTTCTTTATTCATTCAGTTGCTGATGGACATCTAGGTTGCTTCCGTGTTCCAGCTATATAAATAGCGTTGCTATGAACACTGGGATACATGTGTCCTTTTGGATTAGAGTTTTCTCTGAATATATGTCCAGGAGTGGGATTGCTGGGTCATCTGTTCGTTCTATTTTTACTTTTTTAAGGAACCTTTATACTGTAATCCATAGTGGCTGCACCAATTTACATTCCCACCAAGTGTAGGAGGGTTCCTTTTTCTCCAAACCCTCTCCATTGGCTACATTTATAATAAGTCATCATCCTTTTGTCTTATTCCAAATATGTTGTATGTGTAACCCATAAGAAAATGCACCCTAAACTCCTGGAATGGTTGGGCTTCTTGGAGGAGTAAATCAGTGTCCGTGGGGGGTGGTCTCTGGAGTTTCAGATGAAGGAGAGAAGAGACAAGCATGGCGTGTCCATCCCAGAGTTCCTGGTGTTCTTGTGGATAAGTGTTTATTCCTGTGAACAGGTGCTGCCTTCTCTTTCCATGGACTCCGGCTCATTTCCAGCACAGGTCAAGTTCAAATGTTTCGTGCTGCCTGGACAGTGACTGGGCCATAAGAAAATCCAGGTGGTTCTGATCAGGTCTGGAAACACAAGGCTTATCCAGTAGAGACCTGGTTGATTCCAAAGGTAGGAATTCTTTGCCTCTGATCCAAGTTTCATTCCTGATGGCACGTGGCTTCCCGGTTCAAAGTCAAGACCTTCCATTCCTTCTTCCCACCTACCCTCCTCACAAAAGGTCATATGAAAAAAACAAAAATGGTTGGCTGAGAACAGAGGCCCTGAGGTTTGTTTGTACATCACCCATCCCTTGTAAACCAACATTTTAATGAGTTAAGTACACAGTAAGAAACACAGGGGTCACATTCCTCTGAAATACTTGGGGTGGGGGTGCATTTAGCTTAAAACCAACTCAGGAAATAAGCCAGGCCCTTGTCGTGTCTCCATTGTCCCCACGTTTGGCCCAGCATCCGGGACCCCAGGTGGGCAAGACAGAGCAGGAGCTCACAGCCCTACATCCTGTAGCTGGTGGGTGAGAGCCGCCTGACAGCCTGCCTGGGTGGGGGGCAGTGGTGGGGGACGCCGGGCTGCATAATCAATACCAACAATACCAACTACCAAGAATACCAGCAGCACCCAGACGGCCTCCCCGGCAGGCGGGCAGGCAGAATAGGAGGCAAGCGATAATGAGAACAATGAAAGGGTCTGACATGGAAATTTCAGTAGGAAACAAGCAATTACATGAGAACAAACATTCCCAACGCCACTCACAATCATCCCAACACATCACAGTGATTACAGAAACGAGAGCAACAAATTGAGACCCGGAGCTGTTTGCACTTTGAAAAAAACCGTTCTCCTGGGAGGGAGCTGTGACCCTCGCCGAGCACATGTGTGACTCTGTGTGTGTAGTGGGGGTGGGGCCGGGGTGCTTTTGAAACACATGAATTTCATTTGACTTGATTTCAAGCTGGATCTCTTTCCCCTGCAGTTGAAACCTCTCTCTTGGAAAAAAAAAAAAAAAATTACATTTCTATCTACCAGGCAAGAAAGAGACAGTGAGTCAGAAAAGAAGGAGGACTTTCTCTGGGCCTGCTGTAGGTTCAGTGAAATCCTGATAGGAAATGTGCAGACCCAGAGAAGAATGATCCCCAATGCAGAGCTGGGCTCTCTGGCTCAAGACTGGAGGTAGGATCACAGGGGAGGAGGGTCTAGGTTGCAATTATTAAATACTTTGCTAGAGGCCTGACAAAAACCACTGCTGTCCTACTTTTCATCAAGATTCACAACACAGTGAAGCTAGTTCCTAGGGTTTTAAAGGTGAGTTCTTTCCTTCCAACGCATGAAAGGCAAGTAAAGGCAAGTGTTTGGGTCTTGTCCATGTGTGTTCTCCATCAGGGGATGCCTTCATCATCCTCTCCACCTCCACATCTTAAACAGGCTGCAGAGAGGTGGCATCTGAAAGTATGGAGGGAGCTCGAGGGAGTTATGGGAGGGCATGGAGAGTTTACACGTGGCAGGGGTCCGTGAGCCAACGGCAGAGCTGGGAATCTCTAGGAAGCTAGGGGCGTCCCTGGCGGCTCAGGCGGCAAAGAATCTGCCTGCAATGCGGAGACCTGGGTCCAACCCCTGAGTCAGGAAGATGCCCTGGAGCAGGGAATGGCTACCTACTCCAGTACTCTTGCCTGGAGAATTCCATGGACAGAGGAGCCTGGTGGGCTAGGGTCAGTGGGGTCACAAAGAGTCGGACTTAACTGAGCATCACAGGCTGGGGTTCAGTTTTCCTCTAACCATCTCCAAGCTGCCTCTTCCTCCTCCACTTCCTCTTCTGCAGGGGCCTTGGGGGTCTCCCCCAAGCCTGGCCCAGCCCAGGGTCTGATTTGCGGGGGGTAGGGGGGCACACTGCTGCTAGATCTCACTGAGTAACCTGCCAGGATGGGCAGCCAGAGCCGGATTCCCAGTGGCCTCTGCCGCCACCCTTGGGAGGGAGTGATGACCCCCGAAGAATCCAGTTACTTTTGGGGAACCCACCCTGGCTGTCTCTGGGCCACACTGTGAAATACGCACCTGGGTTTTGGCATATGATGCCTTTATTCCTTCAGACAATGGGCTCAATCTTCTAAGCAAAGAGGATAAATTACCCAGATCTGCACAAACTCTCTGGGGAACTCGAGGGCAAAAATGGAAACTGAGACCCTTAAACTACCTTCCACCCCCAATCTTTTCCCAGATACAAAGAGTGATGGTGATGGTTGGTGTGAATTGTTAAAAGCTACAACAGATGTGGGACCATGTTCAAGATGGGGTATCCTCTTCTTTCTAATTCTCACCCTCTCTCTTTTTAAGGAAATCTAATGTGCAGTTCTCGGAGAAGGTAATGGCACCCCACTCCAGTATTCTTGCCTGGAAAATCCCATGGACGGAGGAGCCTGGTAGACTGCAGTCCATGGGGTTGCTAAGAGCTGGACACGACTGAGCGACTTCACTTTCACTTTTCACTTTCATGCATTGGAGAAGGAAATGGTAACCCACTCCAGTGTTCTTGCCTGGAGAATACCAGGGATGGGGGAGCCTGGTGGGCTGCCGTCTATGGTGTCGCACAGAGTCGGACATGACTGAAGCAGCAGCAATGTGCAGTTCTGAGGTCTGATGGCTTTATTTAAGTCCTGACTTCCAGGGAATCTCAGAGCAGCCTCCAGCCCAGGATTCCACCTGGCTGGCTGATGGACTGCTAGGCTCCTGGAGAGTGCCGTTTCAGGGCTCAGGACTCGGGATATCCAGGGAAGAGAGAAGGTAAAACCAGTCCTTGTAGCTCATGGATGCCTACAGCAAAGCTCTGCTGAAATGCCGGAGGGCAGGGCCATGAGATTTCAGAATCCTTCACCCCCTGCCCCATCCACCAGCTCCAGTGCTCAGGTGATGGGAAGGTCATCCTAATTTAAACCACGTGGTGGGGTTTCAGCTGTGGAAAAATTGCTGGATCCTGTCTCCTACCTCCCACCTCCTCCTTCCCTCCCCTTAAATGCACACATGCAACTTTCCCTCCCTTTATTTAAGCAAACAACTTTCTCAGTGATTAAGTACAGCCTCCACTTATCTAAATAGTCCACAGATGTATAAAGACACAGGCACTCTGGGCTCCTATTTGCAGCCTGCTCTGGTACCCATCTTCCCCAACCCTACAAAGAGCAGCCTTCCTGGGCCTTCACTGACAGAAATTCCTCACGCCTGGTCCCCCAGTAAATCAGCCCTGTTGGGCAGGCTGGCCTCAATTTATCAAAGAGGTGGGATTTCCCCTCCAAACACTTCATCCCCCCACCTCCACCCCTCTTTTCGTGGCCTCTTCTATAACCTGAGCTTGAAGCTGCGCAGATGTGAGCATCTCAACATGGAAGGTTCCCATTCTGTTCTCAAATCCTGATACTGTTGGGCGGTGGAGGGGAACACCAGCTGGAGGTGAATTCCAAGGCCCCCGCAGTGGGCGGGGCCTGGTGGAGGATGAGGAGTTGGGGAAGGTTGTTTAAAGAGCAGAGGCAGGATGGCTAATAGTTTGCTGAGCAATTTTTTTTTTTTTTTTTTTTAAGGAAAGGACTCTGGGGAAAAAGAATCACCCCCTGGAAAGCTAAGACAAAAGTGAACTCTGAGTGGACGGAGAGAATGGGCTCATAGCTTTGGGTTTCTAACTGCGACTCTTGCAGTTTTTCTTTCCATCCCAAAGTTTGGTTAATATTTTGAGTCCTGACCCAAAAGATGGCATTAGTACCGCTGAGAGCCAGGACTCTGCTGAGCGGGCGGCCCTTCTTCCGTGTAGCTTGGAGCCTCCCAGGACCAGCAGCGTCAGCTCTGCCCCTCACTCTGGAGCCAATCAGAAATGCAGAACTCCAACCGGCTTCAGATCCGTCCAATCAGAACCTACATTTTAACGCAGTCTCCAGGTGACTCACATGCGTGTTAGAGTTTTGAGAAGCCCTCTGGGAGAGGCTGATGTACCCGCAGTAAAGGAAAGAGTTAGGACTCAAGCGACTTAGCAGCAGCAGCAGCAGCAGCATGTTCATCCCCTCCCTGATGTACCTCTTTGGATTAATACCTAATAAGAATAGAACTTCAGACTGGGCTGCAGCAATCCGAAGCGTGTGAGTAGGAAAAAGGAGGGATGCTCAGTACGCTCAGTCCCCTTGAACACTTTGCAACCGTGGCCCACTAGGCTCCTCTGTCCGTGGAGTTTTCCAGGCAAGAATACTGGAGCGGGTTGCCATTTCCTACTCCAGGGCATCTTCCTGTCCCAGGGATTAAACTCCTGTCCCCTGCCTTTACCACTGCCCCACCTGGGAAGCCCTGTAGGTAGGGAAAGGAGATGCCACAATAGTTGTCCACCTCTCAACCCCAAGCCACTTATGTCCTACAGGATGTTATGGAAAGAATGATCCCATGGACTGCTGGCGTCTGGTAAACCTGGATCACTGTTTCAAAGCTGAGATCCTAAGGCCCCAGGGCAAACTTCCCAAATCTAAATATCCGGGACTGGACAGCAGAAATCACACGTTAGCAAGCTCCCCTCAGTGAGACTTGCTAAGACTTAAGAATGAGTCTCCTTATTTCCTCTGAGTACCGTAGGATGGTTGGCACAGATTTCTCTTTCTCAGGAGAGAAACTGAATTGCTAGCACTTCCGGCTTCATACCTACCTTGGATAACATGTTAATCCGTGATCTCTTTCAGCCTGAGTTGAAAAGCACCTGTGCGATTCCTCCAAGAGGTGTGAGTGCTATGCACCCTGAGGGCAAAGCTGCTCTTCTTGGTGCTAGAGCATCTTTTAGACAGGAGGCTCAAGCAGTCCTGCCCCTTGTACACTCCAAACTCCGGGACGACACCAGCTGCTGACGCTAGAATGCCTTTGTACACACACTTCACCATCTTTCTGGTGATCTGATTTTTAAATATTCACAAGAGCAATGAGAATGTATGTCATAGTGGCAGGGTTCCACTGGGATGACATTGACACCCACACCCAGCTTAAGAGATTCTCCGTATCAGCCAGAGGGGAACGAAAAGGAAATGTCAATTTTTTCCTTGGTCAGGCTGGTGTAAGTATGGGAAAATCTTTGCTACTGGAGCACAACTTAATGGAATTTTTGCAAGTCCTCATACCAAGCCTTAAAAATGTGTCTCTGTGCTTAGGTGTGGTCGGGGGTCACTTGGGAGAACTTGCTCACTTCTGGACAAAACTGCCAGTTGTCTGAGGTTTGGAAGTACCTTGTTAATCTGGAAACAAGATGAAGTTGTCACTGTCATTGCTCACAGAATACAAAGTCACACCGAAGAACTCCTTAAGCAAGAAACCTGTAGCCTAGATGATACAAGCTGGGCTTGTCAAGTGCACCGCCTGGGTCCAGAGGGAGGACCCAGACCTTCTGATTCAGACCTTGTTCCCCCAGGACTGGGTCTGGTTCCAGCAACGCTAGTGACCTGGAAGCCCCAAACTCTCTGAGCACACTTAGCCATCTCCCATCTGAGCGTCTCATCTGTTAACAGGGAAGATATGGTTTCCTCTAAGGCTCACTCCAGATACCAGAGAGTTTTCAAATCTTAGTTGGAATTTTAACATTGAATTCCTGGAGGGGAAAGAGCATCTGAAACCAAAAACATAGAAAAGAAACTCAGGCAGGGTTGAAAAATACATTATTGGAGAGCAAGTATTTAACCTTCTCTCTGATCTGGAACACACAGCCAGGAGAAACTTCTGGAAGTGATTCAGGGGAGCAGGTGGTATACATGGGATGAGGTGCTGGTGCCTTGGGGCCCCCAGGTACTCTGCCGTCCCACCATGCCCCATAACATGGGAAAAGTATTGAATGGGGGCCAGAAAACATCCCTGGGAAAAATGAAGAGAAGGGGTATGTGTGGGGTGGAGGAGGGTAAGCGGTGTGCCATTGCGGGGGGAGGAGTCACCATGCACATTGCCACTGATTAACTGAGTGACTTTAGTCAAGTGAATATCGATACATGGCAGGAAAAGCATGAAAATAAAATGAACACATATGGGAATTACTATTAACATAAGTGATAACATCAAAACATCTGGTAAAATGCAGTTTTTAAAAAAAACACAAATGAAATGGAATGTAAAACATTTTCACAGTATTCAAAGCATTGATAAGAGATTTAGGTTCTATCAGAGGGGTGCTACATGGAGGAACTAGAGGAAACAGGAATCTCGCCTGTGTCCTATGTATCTGCTGGTGACAGGTCAGGGGACCAGCACATTGTTCCAGGGGAACCTTTTCTAAAACAGAGCTCCTAAGCCCAAGACATCCACACACGGCACAGCAACTGGGTACTTGGAGTCTGCTGAAAAAGACAGATTCTAGGTTTGCACAATGGGGTCTCGATGCCTTAGGGAGCTCTTGGTGCTAATTCACAGCCACCCAAAGCCAAGGGTGACACAGGACGCTCTGCAAATAAAATATTCTTGGAATTCTCACCTCACTTTGTCTGCTAAGGAAAATACTGATATTCTTCAAAGATTTAGCTGAGTTTTGCCCATGACCCCTCTGGATTCCACCCAGGATGATGATTTTAAACCTTTATGAAGACAATCTTTGCACTAGCGATGATTACCAAATCACCTACACCGCTCTTCTGGAAAGGAGTGAGCAAGCCCACAAATCTCCAAGTTGGTTTCGGCATATCCTTTGTTGAGAAAAACAATGGTTTGTGATCAAATGCAGCTCTGGACCCAGAGCCTCCCTTCACCCTAAACTGGCTGACGGGTCACAGCCCAGGCTGTCCCATGTCCACAGGGAACCTCAGGTCCGGGGCTCTGTGGCCGGGGCAAAACCTGCAGCTGCAATTCACATTTCCAATTTATTCTGAACTCCCATCTGAAAACACCGCTTCCTACCTGAGAATTCCCATTTAGAGTCTACCTATTCACTGATAACCTTTCTAGAGTAATCGCTGTGCCCCACATGAAGCTTTCCCAAGGCCCCCACCCTGAAGAGGCCGTGTGACATGATACCCTCTGTCCAAACAGGCAGATACATAAGAACACTGAGCTTTTGGGTTAATCAATCAAAACTAAGACCCAGATCCAGGCTTTCATGAATTACTCTGAATTTCAGTTGACAATAGGAAAGGAGGATATTTCTAATTCACTAATATATATATACACACATTTTTTTTAAAAAATCATCCAAAATTACAGGCAAATCACATACAATCCCCAACACTTTATGATTAAAGGTCAGAGAGAATTTTAAAAATGTATTAAACGATGGGTCACTAATTGCCAGGGGTTCATTAGATCAGGATAACCCTCAAGTAGGTAACAAGGTTGGCAGGCTGTTTTTCAGACTGTACTTTAGAAAGTTAACAGAAGGAGCCACGGGGTTGATGAGTCTGAGTTCCACTGCAGCATCAGATTCACCCAGAGGGACAATCACAGAAGTCCTCGAGGTGTTACAGAGAATTAAGAATCCGAGGTGAGGAAGAAATTAACATTAATTTTTTGGGCAGGTGGGGAATTACTTCCTATACATTGAACAAGAGGAGTCAAGTTGCTTCCATGAATGGGTTTATGTACATCACTTATTAACACAACGGCTGTAAGAATTATCTTAGGGCCCTTGGGGAAAAACCGCAGTTGCTTTGCTTTCTAAATTCCCTCCTTGGAATGGGGACCTTTGTAGCTTAACTTTCCCTCTGCAGAAATGAAAACAAAATATTTTGTTAAGTGCAGGAGGACAGGCAGGCAGCCTATTCTGACTGTCTCTGATCTCTAGGCAATCAAGTTCAAAGGAATCCATTCTTCACAAGAAAGACGGGAGTGGGGCGCACTGTGAGTTTAAATTATCGTGGTGTTGGGCCCAGGGTAACCCAGAACCCCTCAGGAAGGAGAACCACAGCTATGCTTAGGAGAATCCACCTCCCACAGAAACTGCCCAGAAAGACAGCTGCTCAGCTAGAAAGTGATCTCAAAGGCATGCAGTCCCCCATCTTGCCACACCTTTCCAAATGCTCCATGGAGACTTTAAGCAAACAAACAAAAAAACCTTTAAGAGTCAGGGGGTTTGTTGGTTGCTTTAAAACAATGTGAAGCAAACAAACAAGGGAATTAGATTAATAAGCTCTTCACCCAGTGACAGTTTGCCCTAGACTAGCAATTTGCTGGACTGTTCTAAATTTTTTTTTTCTGTTTTTCTCCTTTAACTCTGGTTTTTTTTGTTTTGTTTGTTTTTGAAAACCACTAACAATTGCCTTCCCCGTCTATGAGTCATCACCTCTGTCACCCAAGGCAGGCCTGTGCTGCCCTCCACGTGTCAGGAGGCAAGATCACGGCAGGGTCTGATGGTAACGATCTCCAGGGCATCCGAGACAGGCTGGCCCACGCCTTGGCACTACACTCCCTTGGGCTATTTCTGAAGCTCCCCCTCCCCGCACCAGTCACTCTCTGGAGCTGATCTTCATGGTGAGTGTGGTGGTGTGTTTGTTTCTGGCTGAACAATGGACAGAAAGAGCAAATCCCTCTGGAACGGAAAGCATTTTGCCAAGAGTTAGAATTTTCTAGTTCCAAAGGCATAGACTAGCTGATAGGTCCATAAATGGTTTGCAGTGACACGGAGAGCGTGGTGGAAGCTAGCGTCTGCTGCCCTCGCTAGCCCTGGCCGCCAGCCCCCTTTCTGGGCCGGCAGCGTTGCCTTTTTTAGTGACTGTGTCTCTGGTGGACCCGGCAGGCCTGTATCTCCCTTTCTCCGCCCTGGGGATGTGCTGCTCCACGTGTAGGTCTTGAGAAGCTTCCTAATCTAATGGGTTTCTCACCTGGGCGTGCGGCTTTAAATATCGGCTCTACCTGTGGGGGGGTGGTGGGGTCTGGA
>SJYX01017967.1:0-14141 GCA_006410675.1 Oreotragus oreotragus | reverse complement strand
AATGAAGCTGACATTTCAAGCATTGATTAAATGAACCAAGAAAATAAGGGAAAACAGTTAGGGCTCTCTTCCCAGGTTCAGCCACATTTCAAAATGGCTTTTACTTAATGAAATGGTAAGAGTTCCTCCCGGTTGAAAGGAGGTATTCCCGCCAAAGTAACACTGCATGCGTGATGGCTTTATTATTTAATGTTTAGTTGAGTAAAAGCACATTCTTGGCCAACCCAAGAATTAGGAGGAGGGAGAAATCCTAGAACAAATCTTCAGGGGATGTGTCAAAGTCAGGAAACTAAATGTGCTCCCATCACCTTCTCTTACAGAAAGGGTTCTAGATCTCCAGCCTCTGGGCCCCATGTAACATCCCAGGCCCTCAGCCTAGATGAAAGACTTCAGTCCCAGGAGTGGCAGAAGTTTTGGGAACTAGTCCAAGCAGCAGAGGGCTGGCCCTCACCCGAAGGCTGGACGGATCCGCACACACGGGAGTGTGCTGAGCACAGTCTCCCAAAGAGCTTCTGGCTTTACCCTCCATCACCCGCCGCTGAACCAGTCACTGCCCAGCCCTTCTGATTTCACTTGACTCCCCCACCTACCCGGACCCTGAGGACGAGGCAGGAGGACCCACAAGTGGGAGAGCATCGAATAGGAAGCAGCAGAGATCAGCCTCTGGGACCTCTGCCCGCTCACTCTTGTCCAACACTTTGCGATCCCGTGGACTGTATAGCCTGCCAGGCTTCTCTGTTCATGGGGATTCTCCAGGCAAGAACACTGCAGTGGGTAGCCTTTCCATCCTCCAGGGGAATCTTCCCAGCCCAGGTCCCCTGCACTGCAGGCGGATTCTTTACTGACTCAGCCATCAGGGAAGGCCAAGAATACCGGAGTGGGTAGCCTATCCTTTCTCCAGGGGATCTTCCTGATGCAGAAATCGCACCAGGGTCTCCTGCATTGCAGGCAGATTCTTTACCAGCTGAGCTACCCGGGAAGCCCCCATGTCTGCCCAAATAGGCCCACTCGGCTCGGTCCCCTGGTTGGTTTATAATCCTTGTACCTGGTGGGTCACCTGAGAAATGACTTCACCTGTGCGAGTCTGTAGCTCACTGAACAAGAAAGTTCTCCTGGGGACGAGCCTGAGAAACTCCCTGCCAGGCTTGGCGAGTTGGGCTCCATTTCTGCCCACCCCCTGCACCGCAAGGACCCCCTGACTCAAGGAAGGCAACCAGGACTTCAGGGAGGCGAGGCGATGGGGACGCATGTCAGGTGACCCTGGACTACTTCCCAAGGTCTAAAGCCACGATCCCAGTGTTGCTGTAGGCGTGATCAATGACATTACTGAGGCAGTGGGGGTGGGGCGAGAAATGAGTGCATTTCCGAGGACAAGTGGGCACCTCCTTATCTGCAGAGAAGTGAGCCATCATCTGGGGGAAAGACCCCACAGGACAGTCACTCTATGTGGCTTCAACATCATGCACAGCAACCATCGTTCTTACTGATGACCATCGAGACGAAGGACTCAGGGTGACAACCAAGACCAGGCTCTGTGAGAAGAGACTCGGGACTCGAACCCACACCTGACCCCGAAGAGCACTCTGGTTCCCACTACCCCATGACGGGGTTTCAAATGCTAGTGCTCCAGTGGAAACTATTTCCTTCTTTTGATTGTGTTGCTTTTAATCACAACTCAAATCAAAAAATTAATGTTCCTTTGCCATGACCGTGTCAAGGAATTTGGTTTACATAGGTGGAGAGAGGGGAGGGAGAAGCCAGTGATGGAAATGTGTTTTGCATTAGACTCCCCGCTTCTTGCCATTTGGCTCACTTTCTTTTTTTGAGGTGGGAAAGAGGAGGCACATGTGGCCAGAAATTACTACCATCTTTTCCATCTTCCAGGGGTTTATTTTAGCGATGCAGATTACCAACAATGTTTGGATAGGCGATTAGCCGTCCCAGGTTGATTTCCCCCTGCCTTGCGGCTATGTGTGCAGACCCCCACCATGCCACAGCCAGGGGCTGCTGGGCCGGGGGGGCGGGGGGTGGGGGACTGACCCCCACTCCTCTCCTCCCTCCACCCAGCCTCCACTGCAGGGACAGCCCGGAGCCCCAGGGACTTTGCCCGTGGACTGCGTTTGCATCACATACGATGCGGGTGCGCAGGTAGGAGAAGCCCGAGGATGGAGCGGCTGGGCTTACAGCTGGGGCGCAGCTGGAGTCCCCAGTCCTGGGTTCAAACTGTGTTCCACGTTCAACCACAGAGGCTGGTTTCGAGCTCCCAGAGTCTGCATTTTGCATCTGTAAGGCGCAGAGTGCCGTCTGCCTGCGCGCCCGGCAGGGTGACCATCCGGAAGGCCGTACTGGGTGGTCCTGAGCTGACAGCGATGGCCACCCCGAGCACTGCACCCCCTCACCCCGTCCCTATGCTTCTCCGTCTCCTCCCGGGCTGTCTCCCCTGGTGATGAGTCCACGTCTGTCTTGGGCCCTCGATCTCAGCTTCCCTGAGCTAAAGCGAAACAAAAACAAAACCCTTCTTTGGGTTTTTTTTTTTTTACCAACAACTTAATATCCTCTGACAGTAGAATGGGACTCCTGCCTCTCGCCTTGCTGGTCACTGCCAACAAGAATTCAGAGGCCAGAAACTATGAAAACCCTAAACTTAAGGTCACAATTAGGGCCATCTGGGTATTTCTCCACAGCCTTAAAATTAAATGACCCCTTCTAACAGGGAGCTCAGTGTGCGATGCTCTGTGATGACCTAGAGGGGTGGAATGGGGGTGGGGGTGGGAGGGAGACTCGAGAAGGCCGGGTTATATGTGTACATACAGCTGATTCACGCTGTTGTACAGCCGAAGCAAACACAACATTGGAAAGCAGTTATACTCCAATTAAAAAAAATTAAAAACAAACACAATCCCCTTCTATTCAGATAGATTTTGAAAGCTTCATTCCATGTGCAGTCACCAAAACCATATTTTTTTGCTCACAACTGATCCTCTCTCGGTAGCCTCCCCACAAGGCCTGGACATTTTCTGAGGCTGAAATGAGCAGAGAAAGTTCATTACACTCATCCCAAACCCACACTGGCTTCAAAACTGTCTCTCCTGACCTGCTTATGCTAATGAGGCCACCATCCTTCCAGTCACCCGGACAGGAAGCCTGGACGAGAGGCCACAGTTGGCCAAGGGCCAGGCATTTACAGGATCCACAGAGAGGAACTGCGGCAGGAATGCAAGAAAGGGCCCCGAGAGGGAAGATGGGGAGGAGGCTGAGTCAGTCCCCAGCTTTGTGGCTCATCTGATCACCGATGATAATCGTTACAGTGAAGAGTATAGAGAAAAGGGAGAGACGGAGCGACCTTCCCTGGGGAGTTCCTGCAAAGTCATCAGAAGCATAGACGGAAAAGCAGGCAGCCCGGCGTCTCTTGGAGAAGGTGCTTTTCACGTGGAAGCAACGCTCCTTGATCTCCCTTGCTGTTGAGTTTAAAGATGAGTGTGGGATCGGAGCGCTGGCCTTGGCAATGGTGGGGGGCCGGGGGGCTGGGTGTTGCTGATGACCTGTGGGAGCCAGAACCAGAGGGGTTGAGGGAGAATCCCAGAGAGCTTAAAACCAATGGGATGGAAAGACAGAAGGTTTTGCATCCTCAACCAGCAAGCATCCGGAATGTTTGTGAAGCGTTACCCCTGGCCACTTCTTGCCAAACATCTTGCTGAAGATTGGGCATACGATTATTTCCACTCCTCTAAAATTACAGTTTAAAAAAAGTTATAAACATATGCAAGAAAATGGTACAGAAACGAGGACATCATGTCTCTTATAACAGAAAGCAAATGGGTGGTGGATCCCGGCTTGACGGAAAGAAGAAAAGTGGAAACCCAGCTGCTGACAGAGGGAGCTGAGAGCAAGAAAGCACCGATTCACACGGCAAGACCCAGAAGCGCCCGCGAGCTAGGGGCCACTGGGTGCTTCTGAACGGGGTTACGGAGACTCCATTAAATATAGGAATTGATAAGCGTGCGTCGATGCACCCAGATCCACGAGCCGGGCCGTGAGTCCAGATGACCACCCCTCACCCAGTCCAGCAGCAGCCAAGAGGTTTATTCTGTACAGAAAGTTCGATCCAGACAGACTGGGCTTGGGTACACCCGACACACCGGAAGATGGGGTGGGACAGGAGCAGCCCTGACGGCTAAGGGTTCAGTGAAAGCCTGCAGTGAAGAGTGGGACTCTGAGCGACAGCCCCAGTCAGAGGATCCCGGAGGGTTCCATCTGAAAAAACTAGCAACCCCAAAGAGAAGACCCACAGCTCCCGCCAACAAAACTCCAAAACGAGGCTCCAAACTCACAGGACACGCACACACACAGAGCTCCAACTTAGTGATTTACTCTTAAACTCAAAAGGATCAGCAGGCATTTAAATGCAAGCCTCTAAATGTGAACAAGACACTAAAACATACGAAACACATAGGAAAGAAAAAGAAGTCGCAGATGACAGAGACAAGGTAGGCTGCGGAAGAAACTTTTTTACAAAAATAAGAGAAGACACTGTGTTCACGAAATGAGAACGGAATTCTGGGGAGAGGAATGTTCAGAGAACCCGAAGAGCATTTGAAATTTCAAAAAGTCAGAGCAGAAATAAAGAATGAAACGCGTGTGCTCTAAGACCAGGCTGGAAACATTTCCTGGAAAACTGAACAAAATGACAAAGAGATGGAAACAGGAGAAAGAAAGATAAAAGAGAGGCTCAGTCCAGGAGGCCCAATGTCTGAACCAAGAATAACAAAGAACCAAGAAAATATCAAAGAAATAATAGAAGAAAAATTTCCAGGAAGGAAGAATACAAGCTCTCAGATTCAACAGTGCCCACATCAGGA
Source organism: Oreotragus oreotragus (assembly GCA_006410675.1). Lineage (NCBI taxonomy): Eukaryota > Metazoa > Chordata > Mammalia > Artiodactyla > Bovidae > Oreotragus > Oreotragus oreotragus. Next base: position 9,282 of record SJYX01017967.1, on the reverse strand, counting down.
AGATCCCCTGGAGGAGGGCATGGCAGTCCCCTCCAGTATTCTTGCCTGGAGAATCCCCATGGACAGAGGAGCCTGGTGGGCTACAGTCCGTAGGGTTGCACAGAGTCAGCAATGACTGAATCGACTTAGTACGCACACACAGGTCAATGGATGGGTTTTCCCAAGCAGCTTAGTGGTAAAGAATCCACCTGCAAAGCAGGATATTCAAGAGACTAAGTTCGATCCCTGGGTCAGGAAGATACCCTGGAGAAGGAAATGGCAACCTGCTCCAGTATTCTTTCTTGGAGAATCCCATGAACAGAGGAGCCTGGTGGCTACAGTCCATTGGGTCAAAAAAAAGTCAGATGTGACTGAGTGAGCACACACAGATCAATGAATCATGACATCTAGAAACACCAGGGATAAAGAGAACTTACAAGAATCCTCCAGAGAAAAAGACAGGATACATCTACTGCAAAGCACCAGGCATCTGAATAGCACAGGATTCGTCCACAGCAACACTAGAAGCTGAAAGACAATGGAGCCATGCTTTTAAAATTCCCAAATTCAGGGAAGAAGGGATAGTTAGGGTGTTTGGGATCAGCAGGTACACACCGCTATATTTAAAATGGGTAACCAACAAGAATCTACTGTGTGGCACAGGGAACTCTGCTCAATGTTACATGGCAGCCTGGGTGGGAGGGAAGTTTGGGGGAGAGTGGATACATGCATATGTACGGCAGGGTCCCTTTGCTATTTACCTGACACTATCACAACCTTGTTAATTGTCTATACTCCAGTATAAAATAAAAGGGGTTTGTTTTTTTTTTTTAATTCAGTGCTGAGCCAAACTCAGTGGGGGTGAGGAGAAGAAAGACAACTTCAGACATTCAATGAGTTAAATAAAAAGTCTTCCATGTATCTCTTCTTGGGAAACTGCTCTAAAAATGCAGAATACAACCCAGGATCAGGAAACTAAAGCTCTGACATAAGATACAAGCAATGGAAGCCTTAGAATGGTTTTCCAGGACAACTGTGTGATGGGCTTAAAGCTCAACCAGTGCATGGAAACAGGAGGAAAAAAGGGCCAGGCAGACTGGATGAAGACNGCTCTAAAAATGCAGAATACAACCCAGGATCAGGAAACTAAAGCTCTGACATAAGACACAAGCAATGGAAGCCTTAGAACGGTTTTCCAGGACAACTGTGTGATGGGCTTAAAGCTCAACCAGTGCATGGAAACAGGAGGAAAGAAGGGCCAGGCAGACTGGATGAAGACCTGCAGGAACCTTTGGGGCTGAATTCATAACATAAGGAACCAGGTAAATAAAATGAGGTAACTACTATCTCCGGGAAACAGTGTATAAGAAAGAAAATATAAATGCAGTACACACACAGCTCAACTGTAAATTATATTTACATAATTACAACAAATTAAACACAATATCAATTTAACCAAAAATGTTAAATTGCAAAGAATGGGAAGAAGAGGGAATAGACTATAAGACAGACATTACCAATAACAGAAAATCAATAGTGTCTAAAAATTAAGAATTTGATTAAAAACTAAAAATTGTTTAAAAATGAAAATTAAGCAAAAGATAAATCTTTGTCTTCAATCATAGAGCATCAATAAGTAATGTGTAAAAATTAAGTTCAAATTAAATATGGTTTGCAAATGAAACAACTGACAAAGGATTCATCTCCAAAATTTACAAGCAGCTCATGCAGCTAAATAACAAAAAAAAAAAAAAAAAACAATGCAATCAAAAAGTGGGTGGAAGACCGAAAAAGATATTTCTTCAAAGACGTACAGATGACCAACAAACACATGAAAAGATGCTGAACACTCATTATTAGAGAGATGCAAATCAAAACCTCAATGAGGTATCACCTCACACCTCATCAAAAAACTCTGCAAACAATAAATGCTACAGAAGATGTGGAGAAGAGGGACCTCCCTTGCACTGTTGGTGGGAACGTACATTGATGTAGCTACTGTGGAGAACAGTATGGAGATTTCTTAAAAAACTAGGAATAAAACTGCTATATGACCCAGTGATCCCACTACTGGGCATATACGCTGAGAAAAACATAATTGAAAAAGACACATGTACCCCAATGTTCCCGCTTCGTTGCTCAGTCATGTCTGACTCTTTGTGACCCCATGGACTGTAGCCCACCAGGATTCTCTGTCCATGGGATTCTCCAGGCTAGAATACTGGAGTGGGTAGCCATTCCCTTCTCCAGGGAATCCTCCCAACCCAGGGATTGCACCCAAGTCCCCTGGATTCTTTACCATCTGAGCCACCAGGGAAGCCCACTATTTACAATAGCTAGGGCAAGGAAGCACCCTAGATGTCCACAAGATGAATGGATAAGAAAGCTGTACACACATTACAATGGAACACTGCTGCTGCTGCTAAGTCGCTCAGTCGTGTCCGACTCTGTGCGACCCCCATGGACTGCAGCCCACCAGGCTCCTCCGTCCATGGGATTTTCCAGGCAAGAGTACTGGAGTGGGGTGCCATTGCCTTCTCCGACAATGGCACATTACTCAGCCATAAAAAGGAATGCACTTGAGTCAGTTCTAGTGAGGCGGATGAACCTAGAGCCTGTTATACAAAGAGAAGTCAGGAACAGGAAAACAAATATAGTATACTAACACATATATATGGAATCTAGAAAAATGGTACTGATGAACCTATTTGCAGGCAGGAATAAAGGCACAGACGTAGAGAACAGACTTTGGACACAGCAGGGGGAGGAGAGGGAAGGATGATTTGAGAGAGCGGCATTGAAACATATACATTACCATGTGTAAACAGCCAATGGGAAGCTGCTGTGTAACATAAGGAGCTCAAAGCCGGTACTCTGTGACCACCTAGCAGGATGGGATGGGGTGGGAGGTTGGGGGGAAGCTCAAGAGGGAGGGGACATGTATACTTACAGCTGATACCCGTTGTTGTATGGCAGAAGCCAGCATAATACTGTCAAGCATTTATCCTCCAATTAAAAATAAATTTTAAAAATTAAGTATGGTCTTTATTTACTCCATTTTGCTAACTATCCAAAAAAAAAAAAAAAAACCAGCTAAAATAGCTGAAAATTACTTCCTCTGGGTTGTGGGTATCAGTGGCTGGAAGGCATTGGGCAGAGGCCTGCAGTTTTTTGTTAAAAGCCTTTTAATACTATTTGACATTTTAAATTGCATTTATTCTGAAGTAAAAAAAAAAGCTTGCTGTCTAGTAAAGAGCTGAAATGTATATAAAATGTCAGTGAATCACAAAATGGGAGCTCTTAAACACAAAGATTACAATTCCAGGCTCTTCAATTCCTATTCAACTAGAGCAGCTTGGCTTCACTCGGGGCTTCTCAGGAAGGGTTTTGTTTGAGTATGAATTCTACTTTTTCCACCATTCATCTGAGAGGAGGAGATAGCCTATAGGGTATGTCAACGGATCATTTTTCAGATAAAATTTAAAAAACCAGTTACGTTAGCATTCGGATTATTTACTTTGAACAGGACGGGATGTTCAACCTGGTTCAGCTGAATTGCCTCCCCAAGGCTGAAGGTACTCACAAGCTCTGCCGGGAACCCTGTTCCCTGCCTCTCAGTCAGAGCTCCTTACTTGAGGTCACAGGGCCTCCCAGCAAGGAGGAGGATGGCATGGGATCCCTGCAGATTCTGGGGACCGCTGGCAAACCCATCAGATACACTGTCTCCAAGAGATGCTAATAAAAAAAATCCTCCTGGGGCAAGTAACCCCTGACATCACTGATTCCTAGTGACTTGCTCTCCAAAATTCCTTTCTCTGGCAGACAGGGCTGAAGTTCCCAAACAGACGATCTGAGCAGCGCCAACACACTCACAAGGCCGTCACACACACAGCCGGGATGACAAGACTGACTAGCTCTTCCTCAAGTGTCCTGTTCGTTCCCTGCCCCCAGGACCAGGAAGGAACCACAGTGTACCTCCCCCGACCCGCCCTGCCTCCCAGAAGGGGAAAAAAAAAAAAAAACCTGTTCAGAGAGCAGAATTCACTGTGCAGTAAGACAGAGATGACCTGATTTTTTACATTCTGGCCCCATTTTCACAAATCTCTTGGGTGGGCAACCCTGAGGCAGCAAGTGCCATCCCCAAAGCCGACTGTGCAAAGGAGGTTTGGTCACTGCGCTGGTAAGGGCGGGGCCCCGAGAAGCTGAGGCTCCTTCCAACCCTCAGCAGGGTCCAGGCTGCACCAATAGTTCCAAATGAGTCCTGCTGACAAAGCCCCGCGAAGGCCGAAGGCCGCTCCACAGACCTCCGTTCCCAGGAGGGGCCGGGGTTTGCATCGTTAATTCCTTGAGCAAAGAAAAGGGGCTTGTGCTTGGTCACAGTAACGCAGACTCTCTCCCCGACCACAAACCACATGTGGCAAATTTACATGCATCTACTGACTACAGGACAGATGCTACAAAAAAAAAAGAAGAAGAAAGAAAGAAAAACCCAAAGAAAACAAACAAAAAAATTATTGAAAGTAGGCTTTCTTTTTCTCTCGTTTACAAAAAAATAAATAAACCCAGCAGACGTAGAAAATGTTCTGGAGCAATTTATTTGGGGCAAATTATTTCATTGAAATTCTCCTGTTTTCCGGATCCCAGATATCTTGGGGAGTTTGTGGGGGGAGGGAGGCAGTTAAGGCCAGAGAGTGGGTTTCACAACTTTATGCCCCCAGCGCCGACACACTCGCAAGGCCCTCACACACACAGCCGGCGTGCAGCGTCCATGTCAGCCGTCCAGAATCTCACTGCCTAATTGCTTGATTTCATGGATTGTGTTAAATCCCCACTGATCGCAGCTAATGGTGCAAAATGCAAGCCCCACTATGAGAGCAAAGGGCTGCCTGGCGTGGTTTTATTTGGGACAGCATGTGCACTGGCAGCCCAGGCAGCAGGGGCCCGGGCCCTTCGCCTTCCCAGGAGGACCGCGTCCCCAAGCAGGAGGCAGAGGAGAATAGGAGACTCGCTTAAATAAAGTCAGTCATGAGGATTGATGGAATCTTGGCTCCAAGTCCGGGCCAACTGGCCAAGGCAAACAGTCCTCCTCCCAGAGGGGTCACTGGTTTTCCCTTCCCCTGCATTCCACCCCCCAGGGTTCGCCCACATGGCATGCTGGAGTGTGCAATGGTCTCTTGGACAGAAAAAGAAGGAGACTGGGTTTCAGAAACAGGATGAGGAAAAGCTGTGAGCTAGTCCAGACTCTGAAAGACGCTCCATAGAGGGGTCTTCAGGATCTTCAGGGGGAGGGCTGCTTAAAATGCAGATTTCCCAGAAGCCCCCACAGCGGCACTGGGATGGGGCCCGAGAACCTGCAGGTCTATACCTGTTCCCAGGCAATGCTGATGTTGCTGGTCTTGGGAGCACACTTGAGAACCACTGGTTCAAAGGGTGGGAGGGGGGATAGGGTGGGCTGTTTGGTCGATCACCTTGGTCATTCATACTGTTGCCCTCTGAGGACTCTTTCTTGGATGGTGTTTGAACTTTCTGGAGGCCCAGGACAGCCCTCCAAACACGTTAAAGCTCAAGCTGTAGTCACCATGGGCATGTCCAAGACCCGGCCGACCTCGAGCAAGCGGGTCTAGTGCCATTTTCAGAATCACTGAGGTCTCAGGGGCTGCTACCCTGCAGGAATGGAATCTTGCAAAGTCAGGAAAACCAAGGCTTTGACAGCAATAGGCAGCACATTTCAGAGGAAAGGACTGAGTCCAGAATCAGCCGACTCCAGCCTCTGGCTGGGACTCCATCACTAACATCTGTACCAATCACTTTACTTCTCTGGGTCTTCATGGAGCCACTTGGACCAGTTTCTATCGATTTCCATTCCAGCACTGGCCATCTGTCTAAACCTTGTCTCCTTTCTCTGTCTTGAAATCCAGCATAGATCCTCCGAGGAAAAGAACCCTCCGTCTCAGGTGGGACAGGCTGCTCTCGCTTGCTCAGTGTCTGGGGACCCCACTGACAGTGGCCACAGGTCAGCCCACAGGGAACACAACGGCTCAAGAGTCCAGCGATGGCCATGGCATGGTCTAAACTCAAAAGACAGCCCCAGCAGAGCATGTCCCAGCTTGGTGGCAGGAAGAGCTTCACAGAATCCCATCTCACGGAGCCTGACCCCTCAGCTGGGAGTTCCCCGGATCGGCTATGACTTTCCCGTCTGAGAGCCCGAGAGAGGGGTACCTCAGCCCTTCGCCGTTTTCCTAGCTGATCCCTCTGCAGGCAGAGTGTGCTCCAGGGAAAACTGCTTTTCCTAGGCATCCTTCCGGTCAAGCTCCAGGCCATCTTCCTCCAGAAGCCTCCCCGGCCCAGTCCAGCCTTGACCTTCGCGCTCGCCCCCCACCGTCTGTACAGTGACCTGGCTCAGGTGGGTGTGGCCGTGAGCATGCCGTCCCGCACCCTCCCACGTGAGCTCCTGCAGCCCCNAAACTGCTTTTCCTAGGCATCCTTCCGGTCAAGCTCCAGGCCATCTTCCTCCAGAAGCCTCCCCGGCCCAGTCCAGCCTTGACCTTCGCGCTCGCCCCCCACCGTCTGTACAGTGACCTGGCTCAGGTGGGTGTGGCCGTGAGCATGCCGTCCCGCACCCTCCCACGTGAGCTCCTGCAGCCCCATCCATGGACTAGGGGGTTGCCCCACACGCCCCAGAGCTCAGCTAACACTGACAGGATACCGAGGGATGTAAACAGCACAGGCCGTCCTGAAGGTCACGGCCTCACTGGCTCACTGGTGTGACTGGTGTTAATCACACAAACCACACACCCCCCACCCCTCCCCCTTCAGCAGCAACAATGTTGCCAACAGATATACTGGGCAGGCCAGGCCCTGGTCTAAGCTCTTTCACACTTTAACTCACAGAACCCCCAGCCACCCCATGGGCAGACACTTCTGATCAGCCAGGATGACTTGAGAAGCTGGCCGAGGTCCCATGGGCCAATGGCAGAGCTGGGGTTTGATTCCTGGGGATCCAACTCAGAAGTAATCTCAAGGGGAAACTAACTATGCCAGGAGGAGTGGGGCCTTGGCCGGCTGTTCCCCACCTGAAGCACAGGCAGTACTCAGCTAAGGTCCAGGTGAACCAACCAAAAGATATGTGCCCACCCCCCTCCCAGGGTTCATAGAAGCATTGTTTACGATAGCCAAGACATGAATGGATAAAGATGTTGTACATATACATAATGGAATATTACTCGGCCATGAAAAAGAATGAGATTTTGCCATTTGTAGCAACGTGGATGGACTCGGGAGGCCATTATGCTAAGTGAAATAGGTCAGACAGAAAAAGACAAATACCATATGATATCACTTATATGTGATCCTTAAAGTCAAAAAAATCCAACTGGTGAATATAACAGAAAAAATAAAGCACACTCACAGATACAGGAACAAACTAGAGGTAACCAGCGGTAGGTGCACGATCAGCGTTGAGGAGTGGGTGGTATAAACGACTGGGTAAGACAGGCTCAAGGCTGTAGGTGCAACATGGGGAATACAGCCATATTTTTTAGTAACTATAAGTTGTATAAAGCAATACATAAAATGTAGAGAGCTGGCCTCCTCTCCACTGTCGAGGCTCGCAGCTCCTGCCAAGCCCAGAGGGTGGGCACTCCCGGTGGCCAGTGGAATCAGCCCCGAGCTGGGAGTATACTGGCCCCTGCTTTCAGATCCCCCGACCTTCACTGAGTCTCTTTTTTTCCTCTCCACCCACCCGGAGCCTCACACACAGGTAAGGGGGGCAGATCTGGGTCCTGAGAGCCTGGGGGGGGAACGTGTGCAAGGGGAACAGAGCAACAGGATGAGGAGCCTCACTCAGGGCTCCCTTCTGCGTCTCCAGGAAAGCCACTTCTTAAAAAGAGCATGCGTGCTAAGTCACGTCAGTCCTGTCCGGCTCTTTGCGACCCTGTGGACAGTAGCCCACCAGGCTCTCCTGTCCAGGCGATTCTCCAGGCAAGATTACTGGAGTGGGTTGCCGTGCCCTCCTCCAGAGGATCTTTCCAACCCAGGGATTGAACCCTCATCTCCTGTGTCTCCTGCATTGCAGGTGGATTCCTTACCACTAGCACCACTTAGGAAGCCCTTATCAAAGAGATTTTTAAAAATAAGTAAATACATCATCAACAGACTTGCCCATGGATGCGGAAACTGCTGCCCTCAGGGTCAAGTGGGCCCAGAGGAGACCCCCGGCCAGGAGGGGTGGGTGTGGAGCACAGACTCCAGCAGGAGCCTTAATCGCACTTCTGACCTTCTAGACAGGGAGAGAATACATCCGTGTTGTCTAAGCGCCCCAGCGGTCAATGTCACCTCAGCCCAAGCAAAGTCTTACAAGCCAAACTCAAGCCTGCTGCAGACACAGCTAAAGTCTCCTGCAGAGAGTGCCCGCCACCTCTGGTGAGCAGGTGGACACCAGTAAGAAGAGGCTGGTATCGTCTGTACCCACAGGGCACCCTGGGTGGAGGCCCCAGTGTCCATCAGGAAGAAAATGCAGGACACATATCTCATCGGATAACCACAGCCCTTCTCCCTAGAGGTCAGACATCCTTTCACACGCCCAGAAATCTCAAGAAAGAGTGTCAGTCGGGCTCTGGGAATAAGAAGTGGCCAAGTCCACCCGGGTCCAGGGCCCCCTCCTCCAGCCCAGAGGTCTTTGTGGACCCATTTCTACGATGGAGGGCAGGGTAAGATTTCCTTTGAAGAAAGGTTCTGCTTCGTGGCATGGGTGTGTTTAAAGGACACAGAGTCAGAATACAGAAGCACAGTCTGAGAGCAACAAGGGGTCAGAGAGGCCACCCGCCCAAGCCGCGTTCCGGAGATTGGTGAACAGAGACTGAAAGGACCCTGGTGTCAACCGCCCACAGCTGATCGGGAGCTGGAACCCAGGCCCCCGCTGCCCCCTCCCCTCGATCCCCAGTCACTGTCCTCCAACACACACTCCGGCTCAGAAAGAGGACCCCAGCCCCACGGGCTCCTACCCCACGCGATCACGCAGGCCCGGCCCCTCCTCTCCAAATGCAAGCAATCCTGCCCCTCCCAGAGGCCAGGACAAAATGTCCCAAACCAGAAAACCGAGCTGCTAAAAAAGCACAACCCCAGCTCTTTCTCTCTCTCAGTCTGGCACTTCCTGCAAGAAGCTGTGGCTGCAGCGAAGGAGGAGACCGGGCAGAGATCGTTCTGCCGGCTCCCCACCCCTTCAAGGAGAGCTTAGCCCCTCCCTCTGGCCCAGGACCACCCATCAGACAGGACAACGGGCTGAGGCCTGGCACCCCATGTCTC
>SJYX01017965.1:0-10097 GCA_006410675.1 Oreotragus oreotragus | reverse complement strand
GTGGACTGTAGCCCACCAGGCTCCTCTGTCCATGGGATTTTCCAGGCAAGAATACTGCAGGGGATTGCCATTTCCTTCTATAAACTATCTTGGTTGTAGTCTTAAAAACTATCAGTCCGAAATGACAGTGAAAACCAGCAGTGTGGAAGCAAAGAGAGGGAACAGAACAGTGTCGGAGCTCCTCCAAAGTTCCATTTGCAGAGAATTGTCAGTATTTGACCTATTCATGGATTCCTTAGAAGACATCACTTGCAAAACTGTCTTTATTTGACCTTATTCTGAGCTCACCAAATGTGAAAAGCCTTTCCCCTGGGGTATGTGTTGAAAAAATTACAGGTAATTGTTTAACTTTAGAGCTCCTTGGCATAGTGGACAAGGATTGGACCAAGCAAAAGACTAACCAAAAAACTTAAAAAAAAAAAAAATACAGGATGAGATCGGTCTTTGAAAAGTCTCAACACATTCCTGATAATCCAGAAGGCTGTATGCATTCACAGACTTGTACACATATCAAGGACTCTGTACATGCTCAGGCCCCGAGAAAGCCCTAAATCCTCACCTCTGGATGACCTTGAGATTCTATTCATGGTCAGTCAGTCCAGTCACTCAGTCACGTCTGACTCATGCCACCCCCACGGACTGCAGCATGCCATGCTTCCCTATCCATCACCAGCTCCCGAAGCTTGCTCAAACTTGTGTCTATCAAGTTGGTGATGCCATCCAACCATCCCATCCTCTGTCATCCCCTTCTCCTCCTGCCTTCAATCTTCCCCAGCATCAGGGTCTTTTCCAGGGAGTCAGTTCTTTCCATCAGGTGGCCAAAGTATTGGAGTTTCAGCTTCAGCATCAGTGCTTCCAGTGAATATTCAGGACTGATNCAACCATCCCATCCTCTGTCATCCCCTTCTCCTCCTGCCTTCAATCTTCCCCAGCATCAGGGTCTTTTCCAGGGAGTCAGTTCTTTCCATCAGGTGGCCAAAGTATTGGAGTTTCAGCTTCAGCATCAGTGCTTCCAGTGAATATTCAGGACTGATTTCCTTTACGATGGACTGGTTGGATCTCCTTGCAGTCCAAGGGACTCTCAAGAGTCTTCTCCAACACCACATTTCAAAAGCATCAATTCTTTGATGCTCAGCTTTCTTTTTAGTTCAACTCTCACATTCATACATGACTACTGGAAAAACATAGCTTTGACTAGACCAATTTTTGTTGGCAAAATAATGTCTCTGCTTTTGAATATGCTCTTTTGGGTCATACAAATGGTAAGTGAAGGCAAAGGTAAATACTTCAACTGTGTTGAAGAAATCCCTTAATATACACACAGAGCCCCTCTCAGCAAGAACAACAAGTATTAGTTTCAGGTGTTCAATAAAATCTCTTTTTCCAAACATTAGCTGATCATGAAACCAAATGAGTAGAGACTTCAGTGATTACATAGGATAAAGAATGCAGACGTTACAGAAAGAGGTTGTAAGGGTCATAGAAAAACTATTAACAATAATAAACCCTGATAGCAATGGCAATTAAGAGTAAAATTTCCAGGGTTACCACATTATATTATTTAAAATGTCCAATTTTCAACTAAAAATTAAGTTTGGAAACAAAAAAGATATAGCCATTATGCAGTAAGGGAAGAAAAAAAGCAGTTAAAAAAATTTCCCCTGAGGTAACCTAGACGTTGTACTTACCAGGCCAAGAATTTAAGACAACTACTTTAAATATGTTCAAACAGTAAAATAAGGCATGTCTTGAAAATAACCAAAAAACAGTATGTCAAAAGTGTTTCACAAGCAAGAAATATCACTAAAGAGATAAAAGGATCACATGGAAAATTCTGGGATTTAAAAGAAAAATAATTAAATGAAATCTTCTGTTAGTGGCAAGCTAAAAAGAAGACATTAGCAGGTAGAAGAAAAGAATCAACAAACTTTAAGATGGGTCAGTTTAGATTATCCAGACTTATGAAGAGAAAGCAAAACAGAAATGACTCAAAAAGACCTATGAGACACTGTCAAGCATCCCATTCTGTGCCATAATCAGAGTATCAGAAGAAAAGCAAAGGAGAGAGAAGCAAGAATACGAAAAAATAATGTCACCAAAGTTTCCAAAATTTAATGAAAACCATGAAGCTACCCACCCAAAAACTTCCTAGTATGAAAAATTCAGAGATCCACACTTAAACACATCAGAGACAAACTGTTAGAAACCAAATGCAAAGACAGAGTCTTGAAAGCAGTAAAGAGACTTACCACGTACAAAGGATCCTCAGTGAAATTAACAGCTAGTTTCCCATCAGAGATAATGGAGACCAGAGGCAGTGGGAAGGCACATTGAAAGTGCAGAAAAAAACGTCTTTCAAACAAGGATTGAATATCCAGTAAGACGATTCTTCAAAACTGAACAAAAAAAACTGAAAAACACAAAATATACAAAGACTGAGACTATTCCCACAATGACACTGGCACAATAATAATCTTAAAGTGCATCATACGGAAACGTTAGAGCAATTCAAGTGAAAATGGACTTTCACCCCCTGTTCTACACAAAAAATATTAGAACAAATCAAATATTTAAATGTAATATTAAAAGTATTAAACTCTTAGAATAAATAAGTGCAAATATTCATGGCCTTAGATTAATCATTGCTTCTTAGACAGGATATCTAAAACACAAGCAACCAAAGGAAAATAAACAGGATGATAACAAAATATAAAACATTTGTGTTTCCAAGGACATTGTGAAGAAAATTAAAGTATATTCACAGAAAGGGAGTAAATGTTTACAAATCATGCATATCAGTAGATGTATCTGGACGTGATGTATCTCAGTGTTTTATCTATCTGTCTATGTCTCTATCTTTTGCTATCATATCTTCAGTATCCAGAATATTGAAAAACCCCTTACAAATGAATTATAGATAACCCAGTGAAAATGTGGGCAAAGGATCAGCACAGATGCCCAATATATATACTCACATTATTGGTCACTGGGTAAACGCAAATCAAAACTGACTACGTTATAATAGTCTGGCAACGATGTTGACTAACTGGAACCTTGATACACGGATGTTGGGATGCAAACTTATAGAGCTGTTCTGGCAAACAGTGTGGCAGTTTCTCAAGGAGTTGATCATGGAGTTAACATGCCACCCAGCAATACCACTCCTAAGTATATACCTCAAGAGAACCGAAATATCATGTTCACACAAAAATGTATACACAAATGTTAACAGCATTGTTATTCAGAGTAGTGTCAAAGTGAAAACAGTCCTATTTCCAACAACTAATGAACAGATAAAATGTGCAGATGATTAACTTTATGTATCGACTTAACCAAGTGATGCTCAGACACTTGGTAAAGAATGTTCCTGAGTGTCTGTGTTCCTGAAAAGCCTAGCATTTGAATTCAGTCCATGGAATAAATCAGATGGCCCTCTGCAACGTGAATGGGCATCATCCAGTCTGAGAGGAAATGATGAAGGAAGATAGAATTATCACTCTGCCTAATTCTTACTCTACTTTGCTGGCTGAGTTAGGACATCAATCGTTTTAGGTCTTCAGGTTGTAACTGGAATCCACACCATCAACTTCCTAGCCCTCAGGCCTACAAGCTACAATGGCAGCTTTACTGGATCTCCAGACTGCATAAAGCCAATCATGGGACTTAGCCTCCATAATTACATGAAATACTTTATAATAAATCTCTTTTATATATATAGTGAAGTGAAGTCGCTCAGTCGTGTCTGACTCTTTGCGACCCCATGGACTGTAGCCTACCAGATTCCTCGGCCCATGTGATTTTCCAGGCAAGAGTACTGGAGTGGGTTGCCATTGCCTTCTCCAGGGGATCTTCCCCATGCAAGGATCGAACCCAGGTCTCCTGCATTGTAGGCAGACGCTTTACCATCTGAGCCACCAGGGAAGTTAAATTATACATATAATTTATATATTTATATTTATACATATTACACATTATATATGTGTATACCCATTATAGATAATGTGAGATGAGATAATATAGGGATACCTATTGGTTCCATCCCTGGGTTGGGAAGATCCCCTGGAGAAGGGAAAGGCTACCCATATTCAGAAAACTAAGATCATGGCGTCTGGTCCCATCACTTCATGGCAAATAGTGAGATGAGATAATATAGGGATGCCTATTAGTCTTTTCACTCATTTGAAAAGACCCTAATGCTGGGAGGGATCGGGGGCAGGAGGAGAAGGGGACCTCAGAAGATGAGATGGTTGGATGGCATCACGGACTCAATGGACATGGGTTTGGGTAAACTCTGGGATTTGGTGATGGACAGAGAGGCCTGGCGTGCTGTGGTTCATGGGGTTGCAGAGAGTAGGACAGAACTGAGCAACTGAACTGACCGACTGACTGACTGACCCACTCCAGTATCCTGGCCTGGAGAATTGCATGGACTGTATAGTCCATGGTGTCACAAAGAGTTGGACACGACCAAGCAACTTTCACTCACTTCACTCACATTTGTTTGGTGGCTTTTGCTTTTTTGGATCACCTTGACTAACACAATATTGTATATCCATACAATAAAAATATTATTTGGTGCTGCTGCTGCTGCTGCTGCTAAGTCACTTCAGTCGTGTCCAACTCTGTGTAACCCCATAGACGGCAGCCCACCAGTCTCCCCCGTCCCTGGGATTCTCCAGGCAAGAACACTGGAGTGGGTTACCATTTCCTTCTCCAATGCATGAAAGTGAAAAGTGAAAGTGAAGTTGCTCAGTCATGTCCAACTCTTAGTGACCCTAAGGACTGTAGCCCACCAGGCTCCTCAGGCCACGGGATTCTCCAGGCAAGAGTACTGGAGTGGGGTGCCATTGCTTTCTCTGAGAATATTATTTATTCTCACCAAAATGAAGTACTGATACATGCTACAACATAAACCTTGAAAACACTATACTAAATGGAAGAAACAAGACGTAAAAGGCCACAATTTCAGTATGATTAAATTTGATTCAAAGGCTATATGATTCAAATAATAAAGAGCTCAGAATGGGAAAATCAACAGAGAGTTGATTAGTGATTATCAGGGTTTGTGGAGAGCTGTGACTGGGGAGTGACTGCTAATGGGTATAGGTCTTTTTTTTGGAGTTGAAATGTAGCTGGAATTAAACAGGGGTCGTGCTATAAAAACCTTGTGGAATTACTAAAAAGTTCCAATTATACATTTTAAAAGCATACACTTTATAGTATGTTATATAAAAAAGAAAAAACTCTAAGTAAATATTAATAATTGATTTAAAATTAAAAAAGAGAGATAAACTACTGGATGGCATCATAATAAATACCATTATGGACTCAGTTTCAACTAATTCAAGAAGGTCCCTAAAACATCTATGGATTTTAATGAAAAGTAGGAACGCCATAGCATGCTGTTTTAAATAATGTAGTAGGCCTCAGTGTCTCACAAATTTTTCCTATAAAAAACTACCAAAATAGTTCCCGAGAAACCAGACTTAAGAAGAGTAAAGATTAAAAAAAAAAGAAAAACAAGAGTAAAGATTATTTCATTAAACCATGTCATTGCACGCAGTATATCTCTTAAGTATAAACAAAGCAGCCCCTGAAAATGCTATCAGTGGTCTTCAGCTACATATACAAATTGGTAGTGAAATCATGCAAATTTCTGATTTCTAGGCCAGGAGGCAAATGGTTGTTTCTAAGCTGCTAACTTTATATACCCACACAATAAGAATGACAGTGTCTAAGCTGATCTAGATATATCAACTACTACATATTAATGTATAGTTTAAGAGGATTTCTTCATCTTTAAATCCAGGGGGGAAACACATTTGACATATAGACTTTCATTTCTTCCTGTCCATGGTGATTTGTGGCCTGTCATGCTTAAGGCATTTTGGAACACAAGACTGACATCCTGACAGTCTCCTTATCTCTATTTGAGAAGACACAACGGCTGAGGTTTTCTGAACTCACATGTCATTGACCCTGCAATATTACTGAGACAAGTGTTGAAAACTGCAATTATGAACACTATAGAAATAATCTTCTTTGATCAATTACTCCTTAAACAAAATGGATTCTGCAGTGTATCAAATAATGCTTAAATGTTTCCATAGTTGGAACCTAACTGGAATTGATTCTTCCTTCCTTAGACTTATTTTCTGTATACCTCTGGAAATCAAGCTCTCACATAGCAAACAAAAATGGCATTTGTATTTTATTTTACCTTGTGTAAAAAATATCCTTATTATATTTCTTACTAAATTGTCATTTCCTTGAGTCTAGGAAACATGCTATTATCCAAAGATAGGCACTCAATAACTATTGGTTAAAAGAAAAAATGAGCAAAGAGAAGTCCATTCATCAGTCATGTTGAAAGAAAACCCTTGAGGATCCAAAAGAGCCTCATATTTTTCTGATTAATATGTATGAACTCAGTTTTTTTTTTAGTCTTTCATGCAGATCTTAATACAATATATGTAAGTTTGTTGTTTATGATATGTGTAAATTAGTTGTCATGTGAAAATGTTATTAAAACACGACATTTTCTGAAACATGCATTTTTAAGTTTTGCAGCTAAGTGGTGTCTACTACAGAATTTGATTTTATGCCCGTTTGCTTGAAGAACTTGAAACATTGGTCAAAGGTTTAGGCAATTAACCCAGAAGGGCTTGGTCTCTAAGTTTGGGGAAATCGTAGGGGTTCTTGTGTCTGAAACAAGCAGATCTCCTCTTCTACTGGAATAGAGTTGCAGAGAGCACACGGTGGACCAGCCAGAGATGACATTCCTCTGCCTCCTATCAAAGAGCCTCTTTCTGGAAGGCCTCCTCCATAAATAGGTTGTAAGGAAAGTGACTTAACTTCTGAATCATCTCCAATGCAAAACACTGTCCACTTGTGTATTAGTGTTCTTTCCTCTTCTTGTGAAAGGAAACAATGGCATGTTTGCAATCAAGCTCTGATTACGCAGAGGAGTACAGCAACTTTGCAGCTTGCCAAGCCAGAGAATGGAAAGGTCTAGATCCAGAATGATGGAGAAGCAATCGCACCCAACTCCAGCACTCTTGCCTGGAAAATCCCATGGACAGAGGAGCCTGGAAGGCTGCTTTCTTTTAACTTCCATGCATTGGAGAAAGTGAAGTCGCTCAGTCGCGTCCGACTCTTTGCGATCCCATGGGCTGTAGCCGAGCAGGCTCCTCAGTCCATGGAATTTTCCAGGCAAGAGTGCTGGAGTGGGTTGCCATTTCCTTCTGCAGGGGATCTTCCCACCCCAGGGATCGAACCCGGGTCTCCCGTATTCCAGGCAGATGCTTTACTGGCTGAGCCACCACGGAAACCGAAGGAACGGGCAACCCACTCCAGCGTTCTTGCTTGGAGAATCCCAGGGTCAGGGGAGCCTGGTGGGCTGCCGTCTATGGGGTCGCACAGAGTCAGACACGACTGAAGCGACTCAGCAGCAGCAGCAGGCCCAGAATGAACATGCGGAGCTCCGACAACCTGGACACCAGGTGTGGTGCCACTGGAACCGCTTGCCATGGGAGGAAAAAGGTACTTCTCTAGAAGCAACTGTACTTTGGGCTACCCTTGCTACAGCAACTTAGCTCTTATAATGATTGATATATTTCCAAAACAGACATGAAAGAACAAAGTTGGGGGGTTTCATTAGAGTTCAAGCAAGGGACCTAGTTCTGCCAATTAGACACACGTAAGTAAGACTTTGATTTAGAAGCTAGTGAGGCAAACAGCAGAAACTGTTTAACCTCTGTTCTGATGATAGTAATGCATATATATTAAATACTTAATACACTGATTAATTGTGTGCACAGACAGCTACTTGTTAGAATTTTGAATTAAATTCCAAAGAAATTAAAAAGGGAAACCAAAACACCAAGTCCTATTCTAAAAGCTATTAAAGTGTAAAGTTACAGCATGAAAATTGGCTACCATTTCATTCAAATGGACAGAACCAGTGCAGCCATTTTTTTCCTTTACTGTTGTCTTTTTATCTGAAGTCTTTTTCGGTCCCTAATGAACTCATCTGATAGTCATAGTACCTACTCTTCAGCACTTTTAAAATGTGACAGCTCTTATCAAGATATGTCTTAGCATTGGTTGAAGCATGAAGAAATTTTGGAATGTAAAACACATCTATAGCATTGCCCTCTTGAACTGGAGTTCAAGTTCCTTTACCTGTGAAAATCTGATATCTCTCCATATGCCCAGATCTTATTATTCTCATACGTGAGCGGATAGAATTTATCTATACTGTATTGTTCTGTGATTCTAACCATATTTTGTAAGTAAAGAGTAAGAAAGATAGTTGATTAATAAGATAAAATATTTACTAATCACAGAATGAAGGCAAAGTATATTATAACTCTAAGTCTGAGAAAGCATAAAAAGAGTGCCAGCACATTTATGTATTTTTTGATGGTGCTGCTGCTGCTACTGCTAAGTTGCTTCAGTCGTGTCCAACTCTGTGTAACCCCAGAGACGGCAGCCCACCAGGCTCCTCCGTCCCCGGGATTCTCCAGGCAAGAACACTGGAGTGGGTTGTCATTTTCTTCTCCAGTGCATGCATGCAAGCATGCATCTTTTTATGATAATGTTATAAATAATCACCCAATTGGCAAATCACACATAAGGTTCAGCAGTAAGATAACTGGGCTTTCTGTTTGTTTAATTTCACTTTCTGTACACTTATAATAAGTTTATATTGGTAATTAGATTTATTATAGATAGGAAATGAAATGCAGCATCCTTAAGATTGTAACAAATTTACAACCTTAATGAAGAATAATCAGATTTTGTTTGGGAGCTTGTATTTGTTTTGTAAAAAAAAAAAAAAGCAGATAAATAAAACAAAAACAACTTAGACGATATGAAAAGGACATTTAAATGCTTAGCTAAATTCATGAAGCACTGAGTGCATGCATGCTTAAGTCACTTAGTCGTGTCCGACTCTTTGCGACCCACCAGGCTCCTCTGTTCATAGCATTCTCCAGCCAAGAATGCTGGAGTGGGTTGCTATTCCCTTCTCCAGGGGATCTTTCTCACCCAGAGATTGAAACAGGGTCTCCTGCATTGCAGGCAAATTTTTTTTTACCATCGAAACTGCCAGAGAAGCCCCGAAAGGCTGAGTATCTGCTACCTAAAATCTGCCAGTTGTCAGGAGCAGCCTTGAGGAACTGTGCTAAGGGAGATGCCTGTGTTCAGGGATTCCTAGTTATAAAAGACTGAATTCCATGTTTCAACTTTGAAAGCCTAATAAACTGATTGCCATGTAAAGACATTTTACCAGGCTTCTAATAGAACTGATATCTTTTAGAAAGCAAGCGAACTATTTTAATAAGCGCTTTTCTCATACTGGAGGTAAATTTGCAACTTCCACAGAAAATGAAATTCCTTCATGTGTAACCTTTGCCACCTATTATTTTTCATCTTTATAGTCTAACACTTGAAATTTGTGTTTCACTTTGTAAATATTAAAGGAAATTTTTTAAGCTTTTTGAGCTTTTTATAGTCTCTTATGCTTACAAGGTGGTTTACATAAAATGTTTGTTTATATTTAAATTTTAAAATAGCAGAGGCCCAACCACTATCGGTTATGTGAATATGCTTTTTGTTTGATACATATAAATATGAATGACCAATATTCAAGAATATAGAAGAAAATTGGTATGATAGAATGTAACGTTTTTATGATATTCTGACAAACATATACATGTATGTGTGCATTCTGACAAATTCTACAGTCATTGTAAAAATACTGTATTTACTTCATTTTCTTCAAATGGGTCTAAATAAAAATATAACCTACCATTACAATCAGATTCTATGGATGTTACCTGAAATTTAAACTCCTCTTAAAGAAAAGCGTCAGTGATAGGAAATAATAAAAATTGCATAAATGTTATAACAGTTATTGCATTTTCTAATAAAAATAGTAAATTGACTTTTTAAACATCAGTATGCAAATACTTATGATTTTTTTCTCCCATTTAATACCCACTTGGGACTTCCCTGGTGGCTCGGAGGTTAAAGCGTCTGCCTGCAATGTGGGAGACCTGGGTTCGATCCCTGGGACGGGAAGATCCCCTGGA
>SJYX01017963.1:12495-27433 GCA_006410675.1 Oreotragus oreotragus | reverse complement strand
CCAGGGCTCGAACCCAGGTCTCCTGCATTGTAGACAGACGCTTTACCATCTGAGCCACCAGGGAAGCCCAAAATTATATGTCTCTAAAGACTCAGTTTGCCACTGATCCATTTCAGAGCTCCTCTTCCTGTTCAAGAATGGGTTTTGGTGAGCTGGTGGCAAAACGTGAGCTTTCCTAGAGGCTAGAACAGTGCTTCCCAACATTTTTCACATTATGACACAGGTATTATATAAAATGATACTTGAAGGACCCTCTGGAAAAGATGGGTGAATTGTTTATGGATGGATCACTGGCCGAGCATTTCAGCCCCTCCAGTCTTCTTCAGTCCTCATTATTGACCCATGAGACATTCCTGTGTGCCTACCGGCTAGATGCTCTGGGCTGGAGTGGGCTAAATCTCATCACCCTCAGCTGTGGACTCCTAGATTTATCATCGAAGGTTAGTACAGGCCCTGCTTATCTGTAGTTTCTTAGTGTCTCAGTATTTTTTAAAGTAAGAGAGGTCAAAAATAGGATTACAGGATGGTGATTCAATGGAAATGTGCCATTTACACAGCAATCACAGAACTTATAAAATATTGTTTACTCACAAAATACAACTGCATGGCACTAGTTTAAAGCTATGTATATGTAGTGAGCACCTTCTTTCTAGCCTGTCAGGGAATCATGGCAAGGCCAGGTACAATTTTGCCTGAGAAGTATGTTCAAATTCTTCATTAGGTGTGTGAATTTGAGGTCCAGGCCAAAGCCTCTGCCCACCCCATGCAATTAAATCCTGGTGGATAATAATGATTGTTGTTGATAGAAATATATTTGCTGCTGCTGTTGTTGTTTGATTGCTAAGTCACGTCCAACTCTTTTGTTACCCCAGACTGTACCCTGCCAGGCTCCTCTATCCATGAGATTTGCCAGGCAAGAATACCGGTGTGGATTGCCATTTCCTTCTCCAGAGGAATCTTCCCACCTAAGGGATCTGACCCATGTCTCCTGCATTAGAGGGCTCCTGCACAAAAAGTGCTCTTTACCACTGAGCCACCAGGGAAGCCCAGAAATATGTTAGGTGATTTCTATATGCCAAGTATTGTGTTTTTACATGGATCATTGACTTTAATCTTCAGAGTAGCTCTAATTGTCCCTCTTTTACAGATGAGTAGACTGAGACTTGGAGAGGTTAAGAAGCTTGCTCAAAGCCACATGGCAATTGAGTAATGGCAGTTTGATGCTAATACCACTCATACCCATAGACTATGACTATACCAAGAGAATGTATGCTCCCAGAATTTTTAGAGAATTCTCCTTATATTCAGGGAGAAAAAGAAATCACAAAGTTTTATTTACTAACAACCGGCCTTGAAAGTTGATCCCTCAGAGGTTCTGACAGCAGGGTAAAGAGCTAAGTATTGTATAGTTAGTGAACTCCTTTGTACTCTTAAGTAGTCAATGGATTATTTAGGGTTACTCGGTTTAGTAGATTTACCTAATGCCCAAACCAGTCAATCCTAAAGAAAATCAATCCTGAATATTTGTTGGAAGGACTGATGCTGAAGCTGAAGCTCCAATACTTTGGCCACCTGATGCAAAACGTTGACTCATTAGAAAAGATCTTGATGCTGGGAAAGACTGAAGGCAGGAGGAGAAGGGGAAGAGAGGATGGGATGGTTGGATGGTGTGACCGATTCAACAGACATGAGTTTGAGCAAGCTCCGGGGGGTGGTGAAGGTCAGGGAAACCTGACGTGCTGAAGTCCATGGGGTCGCAAAGAGTCAGACATGACTGAGTGATGGAACAACAACAGCAAACTAATAGCCAGATAATTTTGAGTTTCAGATCAACAAGGAATGACATTTTTAAAGTACAAATATTTCCCACATATTTCAGGGGATATACTTATATAAAAATGATTCTTTATCTGAAACTCAGATTTAATTGGGAGTCCTATATTCTGTCTGGCAATCTGACAGTGTTGATACTGTCTGTTAGTAGCTTCAGATTTCTTTTAAGATTTATGACTCCTTGATAACACTAGACAAAGGTAATTATTATTGAAAATCGCAAAGTAAATATTGTAACCATAAGATCACGGAGAAAAGAGAACAGCAGAGAGTTGTGACAGCATTGCAACTCTTTGCCAGATAGTGTTGGCGGTCATACAAAGAGGAGACTGAGTTTTGGGGTCTTGCTCACAAGACAAATCAGAGAAAGCCACTGAAGCCATTAACCAAGGTGGGGAAAGTCTTGGTCTTGTGAATGTTTGAGATGTAAAAAGAAGAGAAATGCCATTAATGGGCTTCCCCTGATGTGGATCTTCTGGAGGAAGTGAAAAAGGGGACATGAGATAGCTGAGAAGAGGGCAGATCTAAGTAGAAGGGAACAGACATGGGCATACAAAGGACAGAATGCCGAGCTCCTCAGAGTTGTTGTGCAAGGAAGGGGGTCACTTGGCTTGGACAACTGGTTAGAATATATCATGAAGGGCACAAAAATAACATTAATCAAATGCCAAGTACCAGGTTGTTCTGAGTTGAGTAGTGTCCTCCCAAAATTCATATCCTAGAACTTATGAATGTGACCTTAGTTGAAAATAGGGTCTTTGCAGATATAATCAAGTTAAGTTGAAGTCATTCAGAGGTAGAGGGGGCTCTAAGTCCAATGTGACCCATGTCCTTATAAGAGGAAAAATTGGACACAGAGATGTAGACACACAGAAAGGATGCCATGTGAAGATGAGGCAGAGAGTGGAGTGGTTAGTGTCCTGGCCAAGGGACACCAAGAGTTTCTGGTGACTTCCTGAAGCTACAGAGAGAGCAGGGAGGATCCTCCCCAGAGTCTTTGGAGAGAGCACAGCCTGGCTCAACCAACATCTTGATTTCAGATTTTTAGCTTCCAGAATTGTGAATTCCTGTTGTTAATAGCCATCTGGATTGGGGTGATTTGTTATGGCAGCCCTAGGAATCTAATAAACTGGTACACCTCATTCTATGTGGTTACTGCCTCCTACACAAATAAAAAGGGCAAAAGTCGTTGAGGAAAACTGGAGAGGAAAGACAATTCACCACATGTTTCCTACTTTAATTAGCTTGGAAAGCAGACTTGATCACAAAGAATTGGGGTCGGCAAACGTCCTGTCAAGGCTCTGATAGTAAATATCTTAGGCTGGGCATGGGCTCTCTGTGGTAGCTATTCAGTGCTGCCATTGTAGAGTGAAAGGGGTGTAAGCAGCACATAAGCAAATAGGCATGAAGAGACCCCAGTAAAATTTTATTTACAAAAATAGGCAGTGGGCTGGTGGGCTAGATTTGGCCCCTGGGCTATAGTTTGTCCAACTCTGACAAAAGGCCTGGCTTTTGGAGATTCCCACCTTGCCTTGTGGATATGTGGAAATTTATAGCTATCCAAGTGAAGTAAAACTCTACTTGTGTGTTTGTGACTTTTCACATACCTGGTGGGACTAAAAATCATGGAACTAATATTTTCTCAGGCAAAGTGAGTTCTTGGTGAACATATTTTCCATTGTGAGGCTCTTGTGCACAGGCAACATCTCTCAAGGTGCCATGGAGAACTTGACTTTTACCAACACTCTTAGAACCAGAATTTGAGTCACCCAAGGAGAGAACATTCATTGTTTTCATTGCTGAAGCTTGCTTTAAATGCTGCGTCCTCAATTTAAATCCTCTAGTTTGATCATTCATCTGGTTTGCTAGGCTTGATTCTGAGCAGCTTTTGACTCATTCCAAAAGTCAGATCCACCCTCAAAAATGGCAAAAAATAAATAAATAAATAAATAAATAAATTGTTACTATTGGGGGCTTCTAAAGAATTTACAAAAGGCTCTGACAAGTAGTCCTAATGAAGAGTTCCAAGCCCTTTTGTTCTGGCAGTGCTAGTAGAGTAATGCTCAGCATCCCAGAGCATGCCTGAGCAAAGGATGGAGCCCCAGCTCCTGTGTAAGTGGAACTGGACTTATTAAAAGGTAATTTTCATCACTGTCTTAGGCTCACTTCATTCACTGGCCCGAAAGTGGGGTATAGATACGTGCATGCTCAGGCAATATGGGCTTTTACACACTCCAGAGACTCAAGGACACCAGTCATGTGTACCCACATGACCAGCACCTTTCCTTCCCAGCCAGGTATTCAGCACCTCTAAGAAGCAATTTCTCCTTGGGGAGCTTTTCCTAAAACATCAGCAACTTCCAGGCCTCGATCCTGTCTTGGTAGAGGAACCGCTGTACACATCACAGTTTGAGACGAGTTGCTTCCCCTGCCCCCTGCTGCAGATGTGGGTCTCAGAGGAGCCCTTCTGGCTGATATTACAGGACATTTCTTACCCTCTCCACTTTAGAGTGTTAGTTTCCTACTTACCGCAGCATCCCTCCTTGTCAGAGGGATGCTGGCTGTATGAGAGCTGTAGCACCTGAGACTCACTTGAGGCTGTCAGATGTGATTTCACCTCATCTTCTGAGGCATTGGAGGGAGGAATGCTGGGTTTTATTTGAAAATTGAATCTCACTTTGTTGCAGGAAGTGATCTTCAGACCATCTGTCCACTTCCTCTAATTTTCAAAATTTAAATGCCCTGTAATGTGTTATTAATTATATTATAATATATGTTATATGAAATTATATTATATATTATTTTAATTATATTAATTCTGGTGATGATTTGACTTTCAAGACCCTCAAGGGGGCATCTCCTTTCTATGTGGAGAAGAGCATCTTCGATTTGCACAAATAAAGTATTTCTCAGCAATAAGCACCATAACCAGAATGATATCTGCGGACAGTTTAGCTTTACTCAGCTTCTGAGCCAACCCCCAAGTGTCCACAGAAAGGTATCATGTTAATTAAATCATTTGTTAGTGTTTAGAATCATATTTTGGAGAAGGAAATGGCAACCCACTCCAGCATTCTTGCCTGGAGAATCCCATGAACAGAGGAGCCTGGTGGGCTACTGTTCATGGGGTCACAAAGAGTCAGACACGAATGAGTGATTAAGCATAGCACACAGAATCATATTTATCTGCTAGGGAAGTAACAGCATTTATGCATCTTTTACCTGTAGAGCAATTTGAACTGTGCTTCTGCAGGCTGAATGCTACAACACCTTAAACATGTTGGAGCATGTTGTTTGATGAAAAATACTTCTATTTTACCCAAGAATCAGCCTGATCAAGTAAAGAACAAATATAAGTGATTGTTTTTTTCTTTTTAGAACAATTAGATTTATGTACTGTTACTGCTAAATACATAGGATTATTCCAAGAGTGAAAACAGTGGTAGTTCTGGTAGAACTGAAGCAAGGAACTGTGTACACCTTTGTTTATGAGGCATTTGTAGAGGGCTAGAAAAAAAAAGCAGTGTGTTGCCAGGGAGTAAGTGGAAATTCTGCTGGTTAGCATTTGAGTGGCAGAGCTAAAAGGCAACCTTGAGGGTCTCATCACAGAATCATATGTTTACATGGAGTGGAAAGGTCCTCCAACCCAGGGCCCATGTGGAGTGTGAGGCCTCTCTGCTCCCCAGTGACCTGACCTTAAGAAAGCAGAACTGATCTTCTCTGTGATATGAGCTTCCAGCCAATTCCACCGCCGTCCATTCTTATGTTACTCAGGTTTACTCAGCAAGGCATTTAGATGGTCACCTGACTGAATAACCAATCTCAGCCCCCATAGGCTGGTTCATTTGGTAGTGCTTATAATGCTCACCTCCTAATGATCTAAGGCAGAGGGTAGTGAACTTTCTATGCAGATATCCAGATAATAAGCCTTGTTGGCTATGCAGTCTCTGTCACAACTGCTCAACACTACCACCATATATGTACAGCGGACATAGTCACGGACAATGCAGACAAACAGACAGGGCTGTGTTCCAGTGACACTTTATTTACCAAAACAGGCAACAAGTAGATTTGGCCTGCAGACCATAGTTTGCTGATGCCTGGTCTATGGAGGCAAAAGGATTCTGTTCTTAGGTACTTACAAATCTTATATTTAGAGATTTAACCTGGAACAATACAAAGATCATTAAATTAGGAATTAGGAGACATGGGCTGTACTCTCAGTTTTGCCATGGCTTAGGGTAACTTGTTTAACCTCTCATGCTTATATTTCCTCATCACAAAATGAGGGGCTCAGGTTAAATGATCTTTAAGGTTCCTTGCAGTTGGAAAATTCTGATGTCCTCTAAGCACTGGTATTTCTAAATTACAGGCTCCAAGGAGTGTCCCTCCCCATATCTTTAATTGTTGTGCAAGGCTTTTAACTGCAAAGGTGACATTTTGGGACGGGGTCTAGTGGAGAGAGACTTGTTGGCTGGTGCCTGTTTGCTGTTCCAATGGTTTGCTTCCTAAATCTGATGCTAGATTGCCTTGGTCTGGAGCTTCATCTATTCTCTCAGCAAATCTCATATTTGAAACACTCTCTGTTGGCACCATTTTTCTTTGCCATCAACAGCAGAATGAGGTACCACTGTCTCCTCCTTTTGTTTGTTCTATTGCCCCCAAGAGTGAGCTCTTACTTTGTTTAGCTGTTGCATTTTTCATTTGAGTGATTCCTCTCCCCAGTGGATGGTGATAGAATTTATACTTCATGTTGTCCACATTTTGCAGATGAGGAAGCTGAGGTCCAGAGAGAGCAATGACTTTCCCAGGTTCACTCAGCTAGAAAGTGGCAAATCCAGAATTCCAAGTCCTGACTTCTAGCTCTGTCTTAAGTCGACAGTTTTTTGTTTTTTTTTTTAAACTCTGTGAGGTTTGTTCAAAGTACAGTGAATCATTCTTTGAGGGAAATTTTCACAAAGGTGCCAGTGGCTCTTTGCCATTTTGCCTCAATGGGGCCTCTGCCTTAGAAAGAGCTCTTTCTTGCATGCCAGGGCATGTAGGCTATTACTTCCTTCCGGGAGAACTGGAAAACTTGGGCAACTGGAAAGGGTGTTTTGCTTTTTCTTCTTATTTATTTTAAAAATAAAAAATATCAGAATATGTAAAATGGCAGCTGCCAGAAATATTGTCCTTGTCTCTCTCCAAGTGCCAGTAAAAAAAATATGATGCTATCTTCTGCTGAAATGGGCTTTCCTGGGATTGGAGCAGCTATGGTCCTAATCCATGAACTATTCATCACAGTGGCATTGGCAAATGTTTGCTTGCAGTAACTTCCCCCCAGTGAATCTCTTGCATTTCCACAGCTAATGGTTAAACAGGACTTGAACCGATATTTGCATCTCTCCAGCCTCTGGCAATCTGATTATTAGTGCAATAAATATACAACATTTAATAACTCTTCACTTTTCCACTTTGAAACCATTAGTTGTCTCCAGGTTGACTATGAAGAACTTCAAATTCAATTCATTAACATTTCCTTAAATAGACCTCTTAACAGCACAGGTCTGGCTTTCCCATTATGTACTGTCACTAATAATGGTTTTTACTTCTAACCTATTATTAATTAAAAAATAAAAAAGAGCCCTCCGCTCTCTCCATTTCTGAATAAGGTTTAGATCCTCTCTGCGTGAACTGCAAAGAGGCCTTCAGAGAGTGGCTTGTAGTGTCTGATAATTGCTATCAAGGTAAATAATTTAGCTGGTCAGACAGAGTGCACTTCTCTTTGCTTCGAGTGGACGGCTTCAGTCTTGGCCAGCCGGGCAAACTAGACCCAAGGCAGAGAGAGTCACAGTTGCGTGAAACTTGCATTAAGAGGCAACAGGAAAAGGCAGCTTTGTTCAGGGATATCATGGTGACCCCCAAAGCTTGCTGTAAGCTGGACACTGCTATCCTTCCTACATCTGCAGCCAGACAGGGATGTCCAGACCACCAGAGCCCTCACAGACAGAGGCATCTTTCTCCAAAGGCTTTCACAATTTTGCCATGAAGGACAAATAAACAGGCACAGATCCTCTGGATGCCCTAATCTTTTCTTTCCCTACTTCAAAGCCTCCTGTGTTGCCTCTGAGCCTGTAATTACCCTGGAGGTATTTTAGATTTGAAGTGACACCAGCAAAATTGCACTTCCTGATCATGGGAGTCCACAGTTATGTTTAATCAATTATGAAGCTGGTCACGAGATGGAGTTTTTCAGCCATAACTATTAAAGGGGAATCATGATCTAGCCCAACTTCTTGTACTCAGGGTAAGGGACCCGCAATCTGAAATTAAAGAAACACTAGCCACTTGATGTGGTTTAATTTAGTCTCTGCCTCCTTAATTAAAAGCATACCATTACCCACCCACATAACAAACTGACACTTTTATGCCAGACTGTAACTCAAAAAAAAAAAAAGAAAGAAAACTGCTAAAGTTAGGTGGAGCTAAGACACTGATTTTAAGACACCAGTGGAGGCTCCAGAACACCACAGTAGAATCTAGACTTATTTAAACTGGAAGCTTTATCAAGCTTGGAGGCTATTTGAGAATTGGTTCTCCATCTGTCTCTCTCTGTACTCCTCATCCCCCTCGGCCTTGTCTTTAGCTGTCTGTCTGTCTGTCTGTCTCTCTTGCCTGTCTGGAGCTGTCTGTCTATCTCTCTCTCTGTCTTTCTCTTTCTGCCTGTCTCGGTCTCTGTTTGTCTCCCTTTGTCTGTGCCTCTGTGTGTGTGTCTCTCCCTCCTCTCTCTGTCCCTGCCTCTCTCTGTGTCTGTCTCTCTCACTCCCTCTTTTTGTCTCTGTCTCTCTCTTTGCATCTCTCTCTCTCTCTTGCACAGTCCCGTGCACACATGTATCCCAATCAGAAACACACCTTTGGTTATTTGCCATCAGCAGTCCAGAAAGGGAAGAAATAGATCCTTTCTTGGATGTTCGTTTTGGAGACATGTGTATCTGTGTGGTCAGGCCTGCAGAGTTACAGGGGAAAGAAATTGAGACCAACCCTCAAGGCCTTGCAGCCCCATAATCCCAGCCCTATAGCCACAAGCCTGGAGAGTCCTGGCCTGGAGAAGCTGGCCTTGGTGGGCTCAGGACCACACAAGGTGCACCGTGTGTCTGTGACAAAGCCCCCCTTGCCGGTTCTGCTCAGAGCCATCTGCGTGCTTTCGGAGGCTTAAGTTGTCGACAAGGACGCCAGCTCCAGATGCTCAGATGGGCCCAGCTGGGCTGCTTCCTGCTCAGATCTCTTGCCACGCTTTCCGTTGTGGTGCTAGAGCCCTAAGGCTGGCGGCAGCCAGACCACCTACCTTGGCCAGCGACCTTGCCTCACTTTACTCTGTTCGTTGTCCCACCCTACCTACCTCATTCCTCAGTGGCGTGTTGTTTTTGTACTCTGTGAGGTCATATGGCCTAGTGGTTCAGAACACGAATATCTCACTGTAGTGTTCCAGTTCTGGCTCTGCATGTCCCTAGCTATGTGACTGCATCTGAAAGATGAGGATGTTAAGAGTAACAATTTCCGATGTTTTTCTGAGGATCCAAGGAGTTAATTCAGGTTAAATACTTAGAATAGCATGTAACAAACCTGATATGTTATTAACTTTTCAAAATGGATGTCGCTTCCCATTTTCCTATCTTTGAATGAATCATGACAGGCAAGAATATAAAATTTAGCATTTCAGAGCTGAAAGATCTTTGTGCTTGATCAGCCAGACCCGCTCAGTTTTTAAATGAAGAAACTGAGGTCTAGTAAGAGAAAGTAACCAACGTATTAAACAGATTGAGTGGCGGAGTGGATTCTGCTTAATCCAGTGCTCTTTCAAACACGCTCTTTGCAAATATTTCTCCTTCTTCCTGATGAGCGCTCTCTGGGACTTGGGATTGCTAGAAGGAGCGGCAGCTCTGAGTACAGGGCTTAATACTAAAGCCTTGCTGACCAGCCTCAGATTCATATAGGCATCAGTGTTCTCTTTGGAAGGACTTGAAGGATGCTTCAGAGACCCTAAATATTAATAGCTCCCCTGTTGCTGCTAGCCATTCTACCCTCCTCCTGTGTTGGCACAGGATTTGCTCTGTGACTTTACGCCTTAATTTCCTCTTCTGCTCAAAGAGAGAGGGGTTTCTGTGCTCTCTTCTAACTGTAAAGTTTATATGACCATATTAATAAAATACAATAGACTGTAAGAATACGTGTGCATTGGATGATATGTTATTGATTTGTGATGTCTCCTGTAAGTTCTATGAGTTAATATTGTTTGTAAAATAATGGGGATGATTTCTGGGTAAGTCTGGACATTCCATTCATTAATCTCACATTCCGTTCATTAATCTCACTTAGAGATAAGACTATATTAAAGAGTCAATGCAGGAGACACAAGAGATGCAGGTTCAATCCCTGGGTTGGGAAGATCCCCTGGAGTAGGAAATGACAACCTGCTCCAGTATCCTTGCCTGGAAAATTCCATGGACAGAGGAGCCTGGCAGGTTATAGTCCGTGGATTTGCAAAGAGCTGGACATGACTGAGCAACTAACACACACATATAGACACACACACAGAGTCCTAAAAATCAAAAAAGAGTCCTTATTTATAACATTTGTTTGGATTAAGTTGTATACCGTGAGCAGAAGGATGTGTATCATATCTCTTTTACCCTAAAAAGGACAGTCTATGACATGGGTATTTCTGAACCCAAACTCCAGATTCTAATGGGGTTCCACTGTCATGACCTTCGTGTCATGATCTGGAAAACATAATCTCATATTCTCTGTAACTAAGACCATCACTTCTTGGCTCCATGAAGCAAACTGATAGTTTTAAATCCATTTTAGATAACAGATCTCTGAAAATTGAATACAAGCAATGACTCTTTTCTCCTAAAATACACATACATGTTAAATATGGCAAACAGTACGGGGAGCTCCTTAGACCTTCCAGAAGGCCTTAAATTCCAGATCAAGAACCTCTGTCATGCAATTACAAATATATAGATGGGAAAAGGAAAAAAAAAAATCAGCTATTTTCTTAGAGATAGTTTGAGGGGGAAAAAGAAGACCTAAAATCAAGCACTTATTATAGTTTTCAGACTCTAAAACGGAGAAGGTGATGGCACGCCGCTCCAGTACTCTTGCTTGGAAAATCCCGTGGATGGAGGAGCCTGGTGGGCCACAGTCCATGGGGTCTCAAAGAGTTGGACACAACTGAGCGACTTCCATTTTACTTTTCACTTTCATGCACTGAAGAAGGAAATGGCAACCCAATCCAGTGTTCTTGCCTGGAGAATCCCAGGGACAGGGGAGCCTCGTGGGCTGCCGTCTATGGGGTCGCACAGAGTCGGACACGACTGAAGCGACTTAGCAGCAGACTCTAAGAAGTCAGAAGGTAGTTAAATCTCTTATATCCCCCAAAGTAGACCTCTCTTATTCACTGCTAACATGAAGGTACAACAGAACGCCCCTGTTGAGTCTCTGCTGGACGTTCTGGGAAGCTGCCAACTTTAGGCTCCTCTCGTTTTGGGGAAAACGGTCCATTTTGGGGGGACATATGGAAAATCAATGGGGAGACCTAGGTAGCTGTTGAGAGGTCACACAAACTTAGCACTCACTCATTTTCCCAGGATGGAGATCTTTGTGCAGGCAGAGATCACCATGTGGACATAGCTTGCTAAGCAGAACTCCTCGGGGAATGCCTGCAGATTTGCCTCCGGAAACATTGCTCTCTTCTCCATCCTCCATCAACTAAGAACTTCCAGAGGATTACCAGAGTGAGAGGGAGCAGGAGAGATACATTGCTCTGCAGCTTTGGAGTTTTCTCTGTCCTTTGCTTTTGAATTTTTTGATTGTTGACCGTTGGCTAGTACCATATGGCTCTCTGTTGTTTTTATCCATGTCTCCTCTCCAGCTCCCCACACAGTGTTGGGACTGTTTGCAAGGCTCCTTTCCATCAGTCCGCCCAGCAGCATATGACATCTTGGGGATTTGCATTTTTTAGTTTAATCATTAGCTTAATGTTTGGGGGACATTAGTCATAGGAAGTTAGTTTCATTCATCCAGATGCGTTTTTGAAAGTTACAGCTCTTCCCTCTCCACCCTAATGCCCCCCTTGAGCATGCCTTCTCCCATTTCCTTTAAAAAACACTGTGTTCTTCTGGAACTCTCAAATGAAGATCTCAAAGTTGGAAGGTATTATTGATTCAGAAACTACATTTAAACCTTCCAGAGGAGCTGAGCCTGGCTGGACTTGTGGAGGAACTGTTGGTGTATGGTCAGGAAATGACTTAAACCTGATCTTCAAGGGCCTGAAATTGCTCCCCTGAAAAAAGAGGAGGAATTTCTCTTGCCTACAACCCTCTGGAGAGACCTGAGTCCAGTGTTTGCATCTCTTTCATTGCTAATGAATGAATGAGTTTTCTTCCTAGGCTTCTGGCCAATAGAACTGGGAACCATTCTTGGAAGCAAGGCTGCTTTTGGAGTNAGATGTCCAGAACTGAAATCTCTCCCTCCCAGCATCCAAACATTCCTCTTCTCTAGTAAATCCCATCTGTGTAAGTGACACCTTCAGCTGTATGGTTCTACCTTTCACCAATTTAGGCATTATCCTGGAAAACTCCCACAGCTCCCATATCACGTATAGCAACATTTCTGTTCTTTTATATTCAACATATATCTTGATTCTATCAAGTTTTTCCATCTCTAATGATTCTGCCTTTACCAAAGCCACGACATCTCCTTCCCGGACCACCATGATAGTGTCTGAATCGTGTCTTTGTTTTCACGCATACCTACTATATAGTCTGTTCTCATGAAGCTGCCAAAGTTTCTAAGCATACCAACCGGGTATTGTTACTTTCCTCCTTCAGACCTTTTATAGGCTTTGAATCATAGTGACGATAAAATCCACTCCCCATCATGGTGTGACTGGAACTATTAGTAACGTTCATGAAATCCATGTCCCCCCTATTTCCTGACCAACAGAATCTGCCTGATTCCATTTCCCTCCCTCCCTTGTAAGCGGATATCAATATCTGGCCAAAGATATGAGTGGAAATGTTTTTTGGGAGCTCTGGAAAGGATCTTTTAAAGAAGCCAACTTAGGGCACCCCTTTGGCCTGCCTTCCATACCTCCTTCCTATTGCCTGTGCATATACGGTAGCTGGAACTCCAGAAGCCTTCCTGGAGCAGAAGACCTGTCAGACAGAAGCCACATGCTTGATGGCAGAGTAGAAAGACAGAAGGAAGCCTAGTCCTGAAGGCCAGGAACCTGTGGCCCCAGCCCTGATCTGCTTATCTATGGAGTTCCTTGAAGTGTGAGAGAAATATCCTTCTGTTTTCTTTGTGCCACTGTTATTTTGTGTTTCGGTCATATGCAGCTGAACTTACTGTTAACTGATACATATGGCTCATAAGGCCCCGCGTGACGATCTGGCCCCCGCTCTCCTCTCTGACCTTGTCTTGTGCGCCTGTCCCCGCCCCGGATCACTGTCTGTTCCCTGCACTGGTCTGCTGTCAGTTTCTTGAACCCCTTCCCACCTCAGGGCCTTCCCTCCTGTCGTCCTCTGCCTGGAATTCTCTTCTCCTTCTTTGCCTGGCTAACTCCTGTCATTTTTCAGATCCAAGTTTAAAATGTCATTTACTTGTAGAAAACTTCTCTGATTTTCTGATCTAAATTGTATTTCCTATCTCTCTCACACTTCTCTGATTTTTTTCCTTTACAATGCTGATTACACTTTGAAATAACATATTTATCTGTGATTTTTTTTTTTATTAATGTCTGTCTCTCCACCATGGCAAAAATCCTGTCTGTCTGCTCATCACCTATACCTTAGAACCTAATTCTAGACCAGGTGTATCCTCAGATAGTAAACAAATGAACGGAAGAAAATATGGGGGTCAGGAATCTAAGAGTCCTGGGTTTTAACCTCAACTCTTACTAGCTGTGTGACTTAACCAAGTTACTTAACCTTTTAAAGCCTCATTTTACTGATCTTTAAATGAGGCTAATAGTAGAACATTCCTGAGGGGATTGTGGTGAAGATTAAGTGACCAAATAAAATGAAAGAATTCAACATAGTGCCCTTCACAGAGGAAATTCTCAGGACACACAGCTATTATTAATGGATAAACAGAAATCAAAGAAGAAACCCAAGGTCATTTTAGCAGCTTGTTATCTGACCCAGGAAAGAGACTTCAACAATGGCCTTTATTTGCTAAGGTCACAATGCCTTCAGCCAAAGGACTGTGGGAATATTGTTTGTCATGGACATTTTGAATGTCCACCTTGACACTTCTTTAGGGACAACTCAGTGCCGCTACTCCACACGGCCACCTTTGGACATTGGTGGTTGTTTATGGCACACTGCCTCATTCTCTTGGCGTGTACCACAAGGTGCCGGACCCGTTTCCCTTCAAGCTCACGTCTCCTCTGTCCCTGGGAGTGCCAGGCTCCCCTGGGCTGGACCATGTTTTGTGTGCCTTCCCTCCCAAAGTCCTCCCCTGATCTATGAGCCAAATCCTTCAAAAAGTGAGTCTTTATTATCAAGCAGGAGTGAGAACCAGAACGCCAAGAAGTGAAGAATGTGGGAAGGCAAGGCGCGGTTGGCTTCCTGTGTGTGAAACCACTCCTTACCAATTACTTCAAACCCTTGCAAATCTGGAGAAACCACCTCAGAGTTTGTTTTGGTTCTGTTAGGGAAACTCCAAAGCCTTGGTTTTGGAACGGCTTCAAACATTCTCCAGACGAGCTGTCTTTCCATTTATAAGACACTCCAAAGTCCTGTATTTAGTAAGAGAGGAGCAGGACACACACACTCCCTCTCCCTCCATCTCTCTCTCATATAAAACAAGCCACTCTGGGTTCTCCGTAATCCTGGCTTGAACATTCAAGAGAATACTTGAATAATACTTACCTACCTCACTGGGGTGTTGTTATCAATTAATTAGTTAATGTTTGTAAAGCACTTTGCAGATGTAAAGTGCTTGTATAAGTGCTAAGTATTCTTATTATTAAGCAGAAGTTCTGTGGTTTGGCTGAAAATATCCCCCTGCCCACCCCTCCCCAGCAATCACACATTTAACTGTAAATAAATCAAGT
>SJYX01017962.1:24314-56967 GCA_006410675.1 Oreotragus oreotragus | reverse complement strand
ATATGTCAGCAAATTTGGAAAACTCACCAGTGACCACAGGACTGGAAAAGATCAGTTTTCATTCCAATCCCAAAGAAAGGGAATGCCAAAGAATGTTGCAACTGCCACACAATTACACTCATCTCACACACTAGCATACTCACACACTAGCCCCAGGATGTGTCTTGGTGTCTAGAGGGTGAGGTGGTCCCCAGGTCCCAGATCTTCAGCAAACACACTTCTCCCCAGATCCAAGCAAAGTAGACTGTCATTCTCACCTTAAAGGAAGCTTTCTTTGTCTTTGGGTCCCCCATACATAGCTGGATGGCCTTGGTGCTATAGTAGTGTAAGTGGGACTCACACATTTGATCTTCCTGCGTGGTCAGCTTTACCTCCTGCAGTGAGTTAGGGTAGATGCCCCTGGAGTCCTTCCCTCAGCTGGCCACACTGCACGTCTGTCCTGGCTTCGTGCAGGCCATGGCCCTGCGCAGGCGGAGCTGCCTCACAGCTGACGTCTGCTTGGCCTTTCTCTCCAGCTATGGGAAGAGGCAAGAGTCTGGCTCAGCCAGTGGTCCCCAAGCCTGGACAGGGAAGTGACATTGATGTGTCTCCCCTCTCTCCTGAGCCACAGGGACTGGTCAGGCAGCCAGGATGGGAGGGAGGAAAGGGGCAGGAGATCCTGGGAGGGCAATGATCTGATCCCAGGAGGGCAGGCCACTGGGGAGTTTTCCTTGCCTGCAGTAACATGATGTCATTGGAAGTTCTTAGGATTATAGTCTGCCCTCCTCACCCGGATGACCTGCTGGGTCCTCTCCTGCTGTTTGATGTTGTGGGCGCCCACGGTGACGTTGATTGAGCTGCACAGAGAACAGAGCAGGGGTGCGGGGATCATGGGGTCACTGGAGATACAGCCCAGGAGCTGTGACAGGTAGCTGACACCAGGGCAGGGCAGCAGCTGAGGGGGAATTGAGGTGACAGATGGTCCCTGGGCTGAGTGACGGCCCTGTGCTTCTCAGGGACATGAGGGCAGGGCTCTCGGGAGCTTTCTCAGCAATATTGTGCAGTGGCCCTGAGTTTGGGTTTTGGCTCTCACTGTGCGCTTTCATCCTCTGCTGCTTTATTTGGCCATTGTGGGTCAAGCCTTCTCAACCCCATCTCTTGTTCTCACCTCTGACCCACTGACCTCAAACCTTACCTCCCGTTTCTCAGCTTTTCATCACCCTGCTGCTGCTCATAAGATGGCTTGTCTGATGCGCTCTTGTGGCCCTGGATTGTCAGGATCCTGAGGTGAAGGAGGGCACCCCTGGGCTCAGCTCCTGGGGGAGGATGGGCTCGGGCCTGTCCTCAGGGGGCAGCCTCGCTGCTGATTCTCACCTTTGTCTGGACTGAGCAGCTGTCAGAACAAAGTCCTTTTGCATGAGGACACTTTCTCACCTCTAACAACTCAGCCAAAGTGGGCTGCTTGGGGTCTGGGGCAGAGTTAAGGCACCTGGAGAACTTTGGGTGCTGTCACCTAGCCGCTTCTGATCAATCGCACCCTGGGTTCCTCTCCTGAGCAGGAGTGAGGGGTGGCAGACGCTGAGAAATTTCATGGGTTCTTAAGCTGGGTCCACTGACAACTCCCATATGGTGAGAAAGACTGCGATCCACGAAAGCTTAGTGAAAACCTGCCTGCCTGCCCGTCTGCCTGCCTGCCTGCTTGCCACCCCTCCTTGCTGAGTGTCTATGTGGCATCAGACTTGTAGTCTTGCTTGGGGTGGGAGCTGGTTCAGAAATTGGAGCTGAGCGGAAGGGCCAGGACTGCGGGAGGTTTAGTGAGGTGAGTTCCACCCTCAGGAATGGGGATGGTGACTCACATATCCCAGCCCGGGAGGCAGAAGGAAGGCCATCAGGAGCAGGAATAGCTGCATCTTAGAAGATTTGCCCAGTAAGAGCTGCTGGGGTTTCTTCCTTCCAGACACAAAGCACAGGGGAAGGAAGCAGGGGAGGCTCAGTGCCCCCGCAGACNTGATTCTGAGTTCATTAACATTAACATGTGATTCTGAGTACACAGTCAAGGTTTTGGGCTGGTGTCCAGTCCTGCATTTGATATATGTTATCTGTTTTGCAGGATTGTGATAAGTGGCACAATACTATGGAAAGAGCAGGTAGTCATTAGTAAGACAAGCATAGGTCCACTCATGACCCCACACCTATTAACCCTCTGTGGCTTTCACCTCCTATCCTTTTTAGGTAGAGCCAGACATCATATCCTGACCTTCTCCAGACCCACCACAAATCCCAGTGTTCAAAGTTTCTCTGTTCCTTGTCCTGTGAAAACTTATTTGCAAAATGTTCATTATAGTGAATTTTATCTCTGGTGGCAAAGTTGGAGTTGGAGATTCACCTGCCTGTAATAAGAAATACAATGAATCTTAAGATTTAAGAACTTTTTAAAAATATTAGTGGGAGGTGGTATATTATATGGGCTTTGTAATTAAGCCTGAATTCAGGACCCCATCTTATCATTTTTTTTACCCATTTGTCCTGAATCTTAATAAACCTCAGTTTCCATAGCTATAAAATGGGAGTGTGGGAGTGATCCCTTGAGCCATACCTAACAGGATCATGTAGTTAAATGCAGTTTAAAAATGAGCAGTGTAAGACCTGATGCATTTAATGAATTCTAAAATGTAAACAATTACTACTATTCTGTAAGTATTATGTACTATTATTCTGTTAGTGATTGCTGTTATTCTTATTAAGTGAGCCTTGACAAGGATGGTTTACATTTTCTGTCTTTTTAGTTTGGTATTTTTAAATTAAGGTGGTAATCTCTTCTTTCAGAGGATCCAATTTAGATTCAGTGTTCTCCCTGGCAATTAAAGTAGAAGCAGGTGCTCCTTGCATTCTCTTGTCTGGAATATGCAAAAGTTTGATTTATTTTTATTTAGATAATTATGCTTTAATCATTGTGAAAAACAGACTGCATACTTTTCAGTACTGTATGTACAGAATGTAACAGAAAGAATATCCTTTATGGTACATCATTTTTCATTTGACATAGGTAGAACATTACTACTTATCATACAAATAAAAAAATTATTGTGCAGATTATTCCTACTCTATCCATTTGATATTTACTCCTCTCCTGAATTTCAGGCAATTTTTGAAATGACATCAATGCAAAATTTGGTTCTGTTTTTTATTATTGCAATCATTGATCTCTTCACATTGATACATATAGATGTACAACAGTGGTCTTCAGCAGGGCAACTTTGACCTCCGAGTGACAGTTGTCAATGGCTGAAACAGTTGCACAACCATCATCTAATTCCAGAGCACCTTTTTCATCGCAAAGGAAACTATACCCATTAATCATCACTAAGGCCCTCTCTCAAATTCCTGGCAACCACTACTCTATTTTATTTTGTCCCTATGATTTTGCCTCTTCTGGATATTTCATGTAAATGGAGTCATACCATATGTGGCCTTTATCTCTCACCTAATGCAATGTTTTCAAGATTTATCCATGTTGCAGCATATATTGGTATATCATTCAGATTTATGGCTGAATAATATTTCATTATATGGTTATACCACATTTTTGTTTATCCATTCATCAATTGAGAGACATTTGGCTTATTTCCACTTTTTGGATTTTATGATTAATTCTAGTATTAGCATTCATATACAGGATTTTCTGTGGGCGTATCTTTTCTGTTCTCCTGGGTATATAATTAAGAGTGGAATTGATGTGTTATATAGTAACTCAATGTCAAAATTTGGAGTAACTGCCAAAGTGTTTTTCAAACTGTCTATAACATTTTACATTTCTACCAGTAAGTATAAGGGTTCCAATTCCACAAACTCCACCAAGACAGTATTTATCATTTTTTAGAGCCATCATACTAGCTGTGAAGTGATGCTGATTTTAAGTTTCTTTGTGGTTAATGATGTTAAACATCTTTTCCTGTGCTTATTGGCCATTTGTATATCTTCTTTGAAAAAATGACTATTCAAATCCTTTGCTTATTTTTAATTGAGTTTTTTTTGTCTTTACATTATTGTATTGTGAGCATTATTTACATATTTTATATACAAGTTCTTTATCAGATATATGATTTGCAAATATTTTCTTCCATTCCATAGACTCTCTTTTCACTTCCTTGATAGGATCTTTTGAAGTGCAAAGTTTTTAATTTTGATGAATCCAATTTATCTATTTTTTTCTTTTGTTGTCTATGATTTTGGTGTTATATCTAAGAAACCATTGCTTGATCAAAGATTGTGAAGATTTTCTCCTATATTTTCTTCAGTGAGTTTTACTGTTCTAACTCATCTATTTAGATATTTGATCTACATTAACTTTTTAATATAATGAGCATAGAAATCCAGCTTCATTCTTCATCTGTACATGGATATACAACCGTCCCTCTACTCACAGAAAAGATCATAATTTCCCATTTGAATTGACATGGCATTCTTGTGGAAAAATCAATTGACTATAAATGTGAGCGTTTATTTCTGGACTTTTAATTTTGTTCCATTGATCTGCATTTATCTATCTTTATGCCTGTAGCTCACTGTCTTGATAACTGTAGATTTGTAGTAAGCTTTAAAATCAGAAAGTGTGAGTCTTACAATTTGTTCTTCATTTTCGAGATTGTTTTGATTATCTTAGGTCTTTTGCATTTCTGTATGAATCTTAGGACAGATTGTCAATTTCTACAAAGCAGCCTGCTGGGATTCTGATAGGGATTGTGTTGAATCTGTAGATTAATTTGGAGAATTTTGCCAGTTTAGCCATGAAAACACAGGATGTCTTTCCATTCACTAAGTGTTTAATTTCTTTCTACGATGTTTAGAATTTTCAGTGTATAAGTCTTATGCTTCTTTTGTTAGATCTATTCCTAAATATTTTTATTCTTTTTGAAGCCTCTTAGAAATGAAATTGTTTTCCTAATTTTGTTTTTGGTTTGCTTATTGCTAATGTATAGAAATACAATTGACTTTCACGTATTAATTTTATTTCCTTCAGCCATCAGAACTCATTTTTTGGCTCTTTGTGTGTGTTTATGTATGCATGCCTGTGTGTGTACCTTAGGGTTTTCTATGTACAGGACCATGTCATCTGCAAACAGAGATAGATTTACTTCTTCCTTTCCAATTTAGATATCATTTATTTTTTTAATCTAATTGTCCTGATTATAAACTCCAGTAAAATGTCTTTTTCTTGATCTTGGGGAGAAGCATTCAGTATTTCACCATTAAAGACAATGTTAGCTGTAGATTTTTCGTAGATCCCCATTAGTAGATTGAACAAGTTCCCTTCTATTCCTAGTTGGAGGCATATTTTTTATCATGAAAGAGTGTTGGATTTTGTCATACAGTTTTCCTCCTCTATTGAGACAATCATGTCTTCTGGTCCCTTAGTTATTGATGTTTTGTATTACAGTGATTAATTTTCAAATGTGAAACTAACCATGCATTCTTGTCAAACTGCTTGCTTTCACTGTAATTATAGGGCTAATGGTTTTAAAGGCTCACAGACTGGAAATATGTGAATTTAAAACATGTAAAGCTCACCTATGGAGATTCAGCCATTCTTTTCTTAGAATAAATGCTTTCTAGATTGTTACAGGCCTTTGGTTATTTTCCAGACTTTTGTAAAAGTCTGTTTTGACAACTTTTGTCAGCATTGTCATTGTTCTTATGAAAGTGAGGTTTTCAGAGGTTCTGCCTTATCATTCTCACTTCCGTCACTCCATTAATGCAGTCTTTTTCAGAAAAGTTTCTTTCCAGTTTTATTGAGACATTAATGTAATCTTAAGGATAGCATTGACTATTTCTGAATGTTCCATTTAAAATATCTGTAGGGTAAGACACCTACAGACTCTCAATTTTACTTTCTGGTTCTATGTACTCCCTCGTAAGCCATGTTATTACTTATCTCTCTTAGCCCCTTTATCTCAGGTAAACATTTATCCATTATATTCATTCTTTCATTATTTATTCAGTAAATTCTATGCTTAAGGCACTGTGATAGACTGTTTAGTGTATACAAGATTATTCTCAGTGTGATAAATAAGACGTGTGTAACTAAAATATAAGTCAAACATGATAAATGTTTTAAAGGGATACAGGTAATGGGATTTAAAATAAGGGTTAAAAGATACTGCTCTCACCTTGGAGAATAAATAGGAGTGGTTCCGCAGAGGCCATGCTGCTTGTTTTGAACAGTGTGTGAGCAGAGGTGAAATGTGCAAGATGGGGGAAGAGGATTTCAGACAAAGGAAGCAGTAGAAACAACAGCATGGACTTTAAGAAAACACTAGTCCCAGCCAGCAAAACGGAAGTAGGTCTGCTTGAGTGTTGCTTAGAGTCTGAAAGGAAGTAGCGACAATTAAGGTCTATGTTCAATGCAGGATGCAGGATGCTTGGGGCTGGTGTATGGGGATGATCTGGAGGGATGATGTGACACCAGAGGCTGCACAGGGCCCTGGGCCCAGGACTCCAAGACAGGGCTGTGACGGGCACTCAAGCTGAGCTTGGGAATGCTGAAGGCCTCCTGAAACTTTCTCAGGCTTCTGAGCTCTGCATGCTCTGATGCAGGGAGGGAACACTCATGGGGTGAGCTACACCTTTGTGAACCTCCCCCATTTCTGTTAGGGTGGACATGTGCCCCCCCAAAAAACCCCAGAGTTTCTCAGGTGGTCCCCTTTCCAAATTTGGATTCCCTTCTGTTGCCCCCTGGGCACTGGGATATGGGGGAGGGGAGTAGGTGTGGACAAGGGGGAGGGCATATGAATAACACACGAGGGTGGGAATCAAGAGGGACCTATACTCCTGAGGAGGGGTCTCCCTTCTCTGATGGAGCTCACGGGCAGCCTGCAGGGGGAGCTGGCACTGGGGACATGTGACTGGAGGGAGCTGGCTACTGGTACAGTAGAAGTTTTATTCCAGAGATGGAAGGTGGGGGTGAGAGGGGTGGTGTATGTGCTGGAGGGGGAAGCTGGTGACAGATCAGAAATGTGAACAGATGTTTCCCTGGCAGAGTAGGTGCCTAACGAGTATGTGAATAAAAGAGGAATCAGTGATTTCTGCTCAAAAGATAAAACTTTATTGAGTTCCAGGCAGCCCTCCTCCACCCACTTTGCCCAACACCTCTACCCCAGGGAAG
Source organism: Oreotragus oreotragus (assembly GCA_006410675.1). Lineage (NCBI taxonomy): Eukaryota > Metazoa > Chordata > Mammalia > Artiodactyla > Bovidae > Oreotragus > Oreotragus oreotragus. The sequence goes on along the minus strand of SJYX01017962.1, from coordinate 49,826 downwards.
ATGGACAGACCAATCCTGGCGGACCTCAGTGTGGTCCCTGCAGTTTGTACATTTTCATTGTTTCTTTGATCCATTGCTGAAACCTTGAGATTCTGGTGTAGACATCTGGAGGTGTGTCTTGTCCATAGGACACAATGCCCTGGGCCACACCATTACACACGAGGGGGCCCCCGGAGTCACCCTGTGGGCAGAGAGAGCAAGGGCTGAGCTCACCTTCTTCAGGTCTGGTCTCCCAGCCACCCTGGGGTGGGTGGTCTCTGTTAGGGGCCCTGGCTGATATCCGGGCTTTGTTGATCCTGAGGTTTCAGTCTGGCCCTGACAATCCCCCTCCTCCTGCAGGAAGCCTCCACCCATGTGTGACTGTGGGGCAGTGTTCACCCCCCAGGGACACGGGACAGAGACCAGATAGGAGGACAGGCTGGGGACACAGGGACATGGCTCATTCCCACTGCTCCCCATCCCCACAGCTTGGCTGTGCCCAGGGCTTTGCATGCATAAAGGTGTGTTACTCACATTCATAGCATTATTCCTCATCCTTGGGTTCCCCACACATATCTGCGTGTTGGTGTTGTAATCTTTATAGCGAGATTTGCATTTCTCATCCCTTTGGACTTCAAGCTCTACCTCCTGCAGTTTGTTTGTGGTGGAGCCATTCACACAAAGGCGTCCCCAGCCAGCCACACTGCACAGCATCCCTGGCTTCACCGTATCTGAACCGCTGGGCAGACCGATGGTGCTCACAGCAGCGGTCACTTTGGCCTTTCTCTTCAGCTGAAGGCAGAGGAAAGGCATTTTCACCTACTGATGGCCCACAGAAACTGCAGGACATTTGTGGAGTTGCCTTCCAGCAGCCCTGGGACCACGGAAGGGGATGTACAGGAGGAGCATCAGGAATGGGTCATGGNGTCATTTCACTTCTGCTGGTTGGGCTTCCAGCAATTTTCTATTCTTTACTCCCAGCCCTTTGGAGTGAGATGGTTTCCAGTAGTTTATTCAACCCGCTACATCATCAGGCAGACTAATAGACTTTTAACAGTTAATCTCAAGGATTGCCAGCAGCTCCTCCCAATGCCTAAGCTGAAAAGTTTCTTCACTGTTTGATCTAGTAGCTGACACCATCAATATTGCAGACTTCCAAAGGCCTGGTCAGTTTTCATGATTAAATTCCTTTGTAAAAACAACAAAAACAAATAACTGACTTATTATATAGTGTGCCCTCTGACCAGTTACCTATACACAGACTAGTTGTCTATTAGACAAAGAAAATTTTACTCTTTAGTGAAATTTTCCCTACATATGCTCAAGTATGACCTTGGTTTTCAGCAGGTTTTAATCATCTCAAAACACTATGCTGGTCATGCAAAGAGATTCATAATATTCTGAATATTTTTCTTAATCAGTTAAGACTGCAGTAGTACAAAAGCTACTGAATCACTGTCTTAAGGACTTTGATAACATCCATAGAATATTAAGTTGCAGGAAACAGATTCTGTAATAAAGCTTCCATTTCCCTCATGATGTTTTAGAGCATAGTAGATTGAAATTGCTAGCCAACGTTTTTCAGAGAGTTGAAGGAGAGAGTTGAACTGCACTTGGTCAACCCTGACATAACTGTGCACACGATTTGGAGTAGCTTTGGGAACTCACTTAATATTTCTTGGCAGTCAGATTTACTGAGACTTTGCCAAAATCTGATATACCAATATGGTCGAACCAACACTGGGAAAGACTAATGCCTATGTTGTGTACCGGTAGTTTGGATATCTTGATGTCACCCACTATTTTTCTATAATTGCTGTGCAAAAAGAAAAATTGAGTTTGAGTTTTGTGAACTTTTGAAGCTTAAAGTCACTGACGATTTTGTAGCACAAGCCATTTCTGAAGACTCCTCCAACCTGTTGTGTTTACAAGGGGAAAAGTTAAGGCCAGGACTTCTGATTAAAGTTTAAGGGATCTCCTTACCACTAGATCTCTTCCACACAGGTCCAGCTATATAATTTTCAAAATAAAAATGCCAAGCCTCTTGTATAGAAATTATTTTTGAATTTCAAGACATTTACCTGAACTTCAAAACAAGTGTGGTGGTGGTGATGATTTAGTTGCTAAGTCATGTCCAATTCATACAACCCCATAGACTGTAGCCTACCAGGCTCCCTTGCCCATGAGATTTTCAGGCAAGAATACTGGAGTGGGTAGGGCTGTTCTAATTCCAGGACCCTGTTTGATGGCACAGGTCACATGCTCCTAGAACTGCCCTTCCTCCTTTTGACTATGAATGAAGAACAATATAAAAACATTCTACCTTGGACTTACATTCACATTATACTCATAGAAATGCTAAATGTTTAAATATACAGTGCTGTTTTGCGACATTTTGGAAAGAGTATAGTAATTATCCCATAAATAAACACACAGCTATTTAAGTGCCTGGGTTTCAGGTGGCTCAGTGGTAAAGCATCCACCTGCCAATACAGGAGACACAGGAGATGTGGATTCGATTGCTGGGTCAGGAAGATCCCCTGGAGGAGGAAATGGCAATCCACTTGCCTGGAAAATCCCATGGACAGAGGAGCCTGGCAGTCTACACTCTATGGGGTCGCAAAGAGTCGAGCATGACTGAGCAACTGAGCACACACAGATATGTTATCATACTTACTTAATACATAACCCCAGATACTCAATGGGATGGGTGACAAAACTGCTGAAGATGTCCAACTGTATTACAGAAAAGATAATGCAAGTATGAGGCAGGTTTCGATAATGCCTCTTAACCAAATCAGCTATACTTCTTGGTCTCCCTGAGAATTATGGAACCATCTTTGAAATATTTCAAGAGTAAGAAGCCAGATCCCTCCTCAGAAACTGAAAATATCACAGCCTTAGAACCAGGTGTTTCATGCAGGGCAGCTGGGTTTAACAACATCCATCCCCAAAAGCAAGAGAAATGAATTTCCTGAACTAGTGATTGTTCCATTCTAATATGCATGTGAATCGCTGGGGATATTGATAAAACGCAGAGTCTGAGTTATGATGAAGGGGGACCCAAGATTCTGAATTTCCTGCCAGATGTCCATAGATGCCTATCCTACTGCTCTGCGGACTGTACTTGAAAGGCAGGGCCCTGGAGGAATCAATCACCTGCCCAGAAATAAACCCAGGACAGTTGTACAGCTATGCAGTCACTCTTCATGAAGAAACTACTTTCAGAGCTTTGTATAGTCATTCTGTGGTTATATCATTTTTAAGGAAGCTGTTTCACTTTTTAAAAAAAAAAATATGTCTTCATACTAAGGGGAAACATAATAGGATGCTCTTCATCTGCTCATCTTGTTTTATGGCTTTTTTATGTAGATACATGTGTATTTTCAGGATTGTGAACCAGCTTGCCCTTTTATCCTTTTCACCGACTCAGCTCTTGTTCTTAAAACTCTAAGCTCCCACCTGTCACAAGCTGCTTCCAATATCAGTTTCTGAAAACCCCCATCTTGCAACCCCAAAGAAATCACACAAGCTTTGTATGCTTTAGTTTGAGTTTTAGTTCTATCATTGTTGTTTCATCGCTAGGTTGTATCCTACTCTCTGTGACGCCATGGATGGTAGCCCTCCAGACTCCTCTGTCCATGGGATTTTCCATGGCAAGAATAATGAAATGTGTTGCCATTTCTTTCTCCAGGGCATCTTCTCGATCCATAGATTGAACTGCATCTCCTGCATGGCAGGTGGATTCATTACCACTGAGCCACCAGGGAAGCCCAGTTCTATCCTTAAGGGAGGATAAGGTCCTGCAGCCATCTGGAAGTTTAGAAGGGTGCCATTAAATGGAAGCCAGCGGGAGACAAGATTGCTCTGATGATGAATATCTGGGCTCCACTATACTTCGTTCGTTTTCCAGGTGATGCAGTGGTAAAGACTCTGCCTGCCAGTGCAGGCGATGCAAGAGATGTGGTTCGCCCCCTGGGTCAGAAAGATCCCCTGGAGGAGGAAATGGTGACCCACTCCAGTTGGCTTGCCTGGAGAATCCCGTGAACAAAGGAGGCTATAGTCCATGGGGTTGCAGGGTCGAAAATGCCTGACCAACTAAGCATACACACATGTGCTTTATTACTTAAAAAATTCCAAATAGTTTCAGAGAATGTTTCATGATTATACACATAATTTGCCTTTGTACCTTTCTGTGCATTTCTACAACATGAGGCTACAAACAGTTTTTATCAATTCAGAACTTCATGTTAATAAGAAACAGAATCTTAAAGAAAACAGGGGTGGTCGACCATGACCTTTCAAGGCCATTTGCATCAGTTCATAGACCTCCTCTGGCCCAGTCATGGAAGATTTGTAACTTGGTGCTTCCCTGGTGGCTCAGAGATTAAAGTGTCTGCCTGCAATGCGGGAGACCCGGGTTCTATCCCTGGGCTGGAAAGATCCCCTGGAGAAGGAAATGGCAACCCACTCCAGTATTCTTGCCTGGAGAATCCCAAGGACGGAGGAGCCTGGTGGGCTACAGTCCACCAGGTTGCAAGGAGTCAGACATGACTGAGCAACTTCACTTCACTTCACTTCACTTCACCTTATATTTTCAGGGGATGTCAGTTAGCATTGAAATGAGCTTTTACCAAGAGGATGTGAATGGGTTTGGGATATTTATTTGCTTAGAGTTGGGGTGAAAAACAGTGGGAAAAATTGTTCTCAAAACTCCAGTCTGTGTCCAGAAGACCATCGTTGAATTGTTCAGATTAGAAAGGAACCGACGGCTAAAGTTGCAGAGATTAAAGCCTGAGAGAGAGAATTAAAAAAATAAAATTTTCTGTTCTCCACAATAAAGTGAAAAACAGACTTTGTTCCAAGATGAGTCACCTGTTAAGATGACCTTCTAAGACTTCCTTTTAATGATATTTGAAACATCCCCACAGGTTACAAAACCCTGGACTCATCACAGGGCTCTTGCCTATGCTTGCTTGAGAAAACCACTAATATAAGTTAGAAGAGAAAAGGATATTTCATAGGAAGAAATCTTTGGCCCATACTGTATATTTTTTTCCCTCTTTTAAAATATTTTTTTTATTCAGGCCATATTTAAACTCTTTGTTGAATTTGTTACAATATTGTTTATGTTTTGTTTTTTTGGCCACAAGGCATGTGGGATCTTAGCTTCCCAAGCAGTAATCGAACCCACACCCTCTGCTTTGGAAGGTGAAGTCTTAAACTGCTGGACCACCAGGGAAGTCCTGGCCCATGGACTTAGACCACACAGGTGGGGCCGTGTACTAACAGCTCTGTTGAATTTACTCTTACCGAAAAGACAGCATACAACTAATCGGGTTCTCCAAACACCGAAATGCGCCTGATCCAAAATGAATGCAGCAAGTTGGTTCTTAAAGCTTTCCGAATCTCCCCTATAGAACATTTAGCCAAGAGCTCTCTGTACACAAAGTATGTCTTTTGTGAATTGTTGCCTACTAACGGGCAGATAGAGAGCTGTTGTGCCATTGCTAATTTGTCCCTGAATTAGGATATAAAGAATTGATAAACAAGTCAGGCTGAATTTAAACAAGCAGCTATATCAGAACAAAACACTGCAATTCATCTTTCAAATCCCCTCTGCCCCAACACTTAAACTTATAGTTCATGAAATAAAGAGGTAATTTACACTTTAGTTCCGTCACCCTGTCTCCTCATGACACTCATTTTGTGTACACTAGTGTTTCCCATTAAATAAAGTAATTAAGAGTCATTCAGCAGTGAAGGAAATACATAAGATGTGCTGCTAAGCTACTGAATTATGAAAGAATATGTAGAAAAATAAAACAGCCCTGTCTGTTTTACTGCATTGTATGAGACACATATTTATTTTGTAGTCTTTCATACTATTCCTCAAAAAATTAAATTTTACCCCTTTTCGACTGTTGCATTGAATTCTCAGTTATTGTATGCACACATTAAGATCCCAAGTCTTCATGACTCACTAAGTAAAATGTAAGGCTTAAGAAACATGCATTTCAATCATGGAGGTTAGTTCCAGAAAGAATGAGCCCCTTCTTATTGGATGTGTAATGAGTTTTGGTTCCTAGCTTTTATAATTTTTTAATCTATCAGAAACTTGATAAACTCATGAACACTGTAATCACATGTGTCTCATTCAGTTACTTCTTTAGGCATTTAAAGAAGGATGTTAAAATTGAATTTCCACTGATAAATTGGAAGCAGGTTGCATGTTATTCTCAGACCTTGTTTCACAAATCATTTCATAAATTCAAATTGTAAAATAAATGAAACTTCAAACAAATTGTTTTTTACAGAATAGTATGCATATGAGTCTAAGAAAAGCACAAAGACAGCCATAGAGATTGAGAGGAAATTCAGTTCTTTGTATAGTAGAAGACTGAATATTTACCTTAATTTTCAGTTCCTTTTGGGAGGCCATAATCTGGGTTTGGGGGACATATATGAGCTATTACACAATGATTCCCCCCCAGAAAAAAATGGCACAACGCAGTACCAACAAAGGTCAATTGGTCTACTCCATGCTTGCAGGTACCCAGAAAATGGAAACCTCAAGAAAGGAAATTGCAACCATTTACACAATCAAAGACAGTCATGATTCAGCATATTTTTCCTTTTTATTTTCCCTCCATAATGAACAAATTCCTTTTCCTTGAATTGCTCCTTACATTATACCATGATGTAGGAGGGGAAATCCTGGCTGGGGAGGCAGGTGCTTCATTTTTTTTTATGAGATATTTTGTCCTTTTCAGAAGTAGAATTACAGTCATTTCTATATCTTCTTGATTGTTAAAATTCCTAAAATGCAGCTTCTACTTCACTACAAAGATACTAACCAAAGTTGAATTCCATATTTCATATCCCAATACATTTAAATTATGTATACTCCTATTGATGTTGGAGTCTAAAATTAATTTGTATATAGCATGCTTTGTAGGTAAACAAATATCTAATAAAGCATTTTAACCTTTGGAGTAATTTTTTTAAAGATTGTACTCAAAGCTAAGTGCCTCAAACAGCTGGCACAAACTGTTCCAATGGAGACTCATTTTTAGATTTGCTTGATTTGAACCTCAGGGCCCTTTCATCTATAATAAAGTCTATAGAAGTAAAAATCCACCTCATCTACTTTTATTTGCAGTTGTAGACTCTGCTGTTTCATTCAGTTCCTTTGCCAGAACTCTTCCAGATTTTACCTCCCGATATCCTTTCCCGATACACACATATTCTTTCCCACTTATATTTATATGTTCCCCAGCTAAACTCAATTAAAATGTGATGAACATTGGATTAAAACTTCATTTAGTAAGCTAATGTGTGCCAGGAGATAGTCAACATCACAGGATAAGTATGGTAAAAATGTTTTTAGTGTATTGATTTTTTTCTAACATTAAGTAATTATATTCAGCACTTTATACTAAAATGCACAAGAATAACTTATGGAGAAATTGTTTTAAAAAACATTGGCATAGTTTTTAAAATAAAACAAGATACTTCAAAGAAATTTCCAGAGGGAGGTATTTACCATTTTCTGCCTATGAGAAAATGTGGTGGAAAAGTTTAATAAGTACAGTACTAAGCATACTATGTTATACCTTGACCTTTCCTTTTCAAACAATATACACTAACAATTTAACCGCATTTATCATAGAGTTCATTATAGAATTCACGTAAGAAGAGATAAGTAAAATCATTTTAATAAGCCTTCATGGACAGATGAAGAAATGAAGTCCCTGAAAACTTGAATGATCTTTTAAATCAAATTCACACAACTGGATATCTACAATAACCACGTGAGGATTTATAACCCTGACCCTAGCTCACGTTTTCCCAGCTACTTCATAGCGCTTCATAGACATGTTTGTTATACTCTGCTATTGCTTCCGAAATCCAGAAAAGAAGGATGACTCGGCCAAGTCATCGGTGACAGAAAGTGGCCTTACCATTGAAGCCCTTCCCTGAAATCTGACTCCAGGATAATTTATAAACAGAATTTGGATTGGCAGATAAGTTTGTAAACCCTACTGAGAGGGACACCATTTCTGAGGGCCAGTGGTCTAATTATTCTAATGGTCAAGATATTCTCTTGTAGAAAGTGTTTGCTAGGCTAGCCTGGGGAAATAATAATAGTGAAGTAGGCCAACGAATGCTTTATTGTCCAAAGGAGCAGCATGCCCATTGTCTTCCCGGAGGCTGACACTTGTCGCTTTCCTGGATGCATCCTTACCTGATAAGGGGCAACTGCCTCTCCGAGTGACAGAATGCTAAAGTGCTGCTGTTTCTTCCCAACAGCAAAAATCTTCTCAATGTTGTTTATTGTTGTCGCTTTAGCGTTTCTCCTGTAAATCCTGCCTGTGGTTAGCAGAATTTAGATCTATGTAAATCACCTTTTTAACTGCGCTGCTATTGTAGTAGAAAATAGGAAAGAGTAAAATGTAGCAAATAATGGCTTCTGCAGAGCCTGGGCTTCCTAGACTAGTAGCTTCGTAGCGTGATCTGAAGTTGCATCAGACTGCATGCGCTCCTTTTCCAAAGGACCATTTCCTTCTCTCGACTGAATCCTTTGCTTTGAAGCTACTTGATGTTCCAGGATGACGTGTTAAAATGACTGGACTAGACTTGCAAGTTCAGGGAGTTCTTACTTTGGGGAATTTGGTTCCACATCAATCATGAAGGTTGAATTTTTCAATGAGTTAAAGTAAATAAAATTTCCGAGATAATGGTGAGAAATACCTGAGATGTTATTACACTGGATATCAAGTTGGTTCAATAGATCAGCATGACTGAAACACGATAAACATTATTGTTGAAGAGTTGTGACAGAACAGAGATATTCCTGTGTAATTTTGGAAGATTTTGAGTGTCCTTCTCATCTGAGTCCCTCTGACTTTATTCAGTAGGTTAAGGGAAACATAAACAGTTCGGAAGAAATAAAATGATAATATGCTCTAGTCAGCTTTAGGAAGATGAACCTGGTAACAGAAAGAAGGTGGGAAGGTGGCAAAAACCCAGAAGAGGGGCACATTTGTGTTTGTGCTTAGCCTCGCAGTTGTGTCTGACTCCTTGTGACCCCATGGATTGTAGCCTGCCAGGTTCCTCTGTCCATGAGCTTCCCAGGAGAGAGTATTGGAGTGGGTTGTGATTTCCTACTCCAGGAGATCTTCCTGACCCAGGGATCAAACCTGCATCTCTTGTATCTCCTACATTGGCAGACAAATTCTTTACCACCTGAGAAAGCCCAGGGAGGCATTTACCCTTTGCAATAATATAGATAAGAAACAATGATACTCATTCAACAAATATGTGAGTATTTTCATGTTCCAGATTCTGTGTTTTGGTACTATGAAGGTAAACTAGACTAATATGACTGTTGTCTTTATGGAGTCTACTTTTCAGTATCCAAGAATAAACAAAAAGAAAATCTAATTAATGCTGGGGAAAATAAACAAATACACAAAATATAAGGTGACCTAGGACAATATACTATAATATGCTGAACAATGGGGTTTCTAAGAAGTTGGTATGTCAGCTAATGTGATCAGTGGGAATCTCAACACAACCACTGCAAAAATATTCAGAGGAATGAGGAAAAAGTTTTGCTTGTCCAAAGTACTCAGAGGAGATCAGAGCAATTGACACTTAAATGATTCTGGAGAGACAAACAAAGACAGGAGGGAAGCAATCATTAAGAGCCACTAAGGAGGTGGCAAAGACAGGATTTCATTCTAAATGAAATAAACTGCAATTGAAAGGATAAGTGCAAGAGAACCTCATGCTTAGATTTAAGATTTACTTGGTAAAAATGATCCCTTTGCCACTGTGTTAATACTGGTTTGTGGGAAGGAGGTAGAAAAGAAAAGGTGAGGTGGTAACTGCTGGAATGGTGTGAAGGAACCTTAGTAAAAATAGACAGGAAAGAAGTTGTTGGATTTGAGATTGCATTTTGTGGATAAATTGCTGATGATTCAGAGTTGTATGTTTAGAAAAAGGGAGTAAGACCTCTGGCTTCAGAAACTGACTATATTTATTGAGAAAAATGGGAAGGATGAGTTGATTATATTTTGGTTGTATTAAGCTTGAGATGTCTGGAAACATCCTCAGAATGAGAGAAGTATCATCACTCATGTGATGGCCAAGGGACCAGGGGATGTCATCTCAATTTCAGAGGTTATAGAGCCTCATCAAACCCTACACTCAAGCAGTTCTCCCTGTCCCCCTGTTTGTAGGACAGAAACACTCACATGGAGACCCCTGAAGAGGTTCAGACACTCTTTTTAAAGTCACATCAACTATGCTGAAATGAACATTATAGCAGCATTAAGAGTATATCCCAATGGAGATGAAGGGCTTTTTTGTCTCATTTGCCTATTGTTAAATGCTTTACAATGCAATGTTGCCATAGAAGAAATTTTATCAACATTATCAGAGCTTGCATACCAAACAAGTTCTTTCCCTTCAAAGCAACCCCTTTAGGAGGCTGCATGACATTATTTCTGGAAACTTCCTTTGAACTTGCCTTAAAAGGAAAAAATACTTTTAAATAACAAGTTTTCTTCTCTAAAGATTAACTAATTTTCAGAAACAACCAATGTTTCAATAAGCAAAGTATGGTATATAAATTGAAGATCAAAATTAGACAAAGGTTATAAAGAGACTATAAATTAAATAGATATATTTTCCCACATGGCTAATAACTGACTGAAAAAGACAATTACAAAAGAAGAATTACAGACTAATTGAAAGTAGTTGTAGCTTCCCATATTGACACTTGGTTTCTACATAATTGTTTGACATTTTCTTGAAACCTTAATACTTCAAAATCATACCAAACATTTCAACAGATAACACTAACTAGAGTCTATTCCTGTGAGATGCTTCACCTTCATTCCACATATTCCTAATAATTACAATCAGCATTAGCCACCATCTATTGAAAAGATGTTTCTATTTAAATTTATATGAAATGGAAAAAGGAATGTAAGTGAAAGTCGCTCATTTGTGTCAGACTCTTTGTGACCCCATGGACTATACAGTCCTTGGAATTCTCCAGGTCAGAATACTGGATTGGGTAGCTGTTCTCCAGGGGATCTTCCCAACCCAGGGATCGAATCCAGGTCTCATGCATTGCAGGCAGATTCTTTACCAGCNATGGACTATACAGTCCTTGGAATTCTCCAGGTCAGAATACTGGATTGGGTAGCTGTTCTCCAGGGGATCTTCCCAACCCAGGGATCGAATCCAGGTCTCATGCATTGCAGGCAGATTCTTTACCAGCTGAGCCACAAGGGAAGCCCAAGAATACTAGAGTGGGTAAACTATCTCTTCTCCAGGGGATCTTAAGGGGAGCCCAAGAATACTAGAGTGGGTAGACTATCTCTTCTCCAGGGGATCTTCCCAACCCAGGAATCAAACTGGTGTTTGAATCTGCATTGCCAGCAGATTCTTTACCAACTGACCTATCAGGGAAGCCAAGGAATATAAACCCTTAGCTAATAGGTTGAGTTCTGTTAGCCACTGTAAAAAAGCAATTTAGCCTTGAGTGACTCTTTGTAAAGAGTTGTCTGTTTTGCTATAATTCTGAATCTTTTTCATACATATTGTCAGGGAAGTTGACAGGCACATTGTGAATTTCATGAATTACACCCAGACCTGGAGAATTTGACCTTTACTAATATTAGTTTTACGGTAAAGAATTCTGCTGTGTACCACCTGAGCCTGTTTCCCACAATGGAGACACCACTAATGACTGTGCATATTTCTCAGTGGGTTGCAGCAACCAGCATTTAATCTCATTATAGCAAACAGCACCCTAGAGTTAACATGTGAACATTCAAGGGAATACCTCTTAGTTCCAATCAAGAATCCTCCATGGTGACCCAATGTGTAGTGTACCAGTCCACTACAAAGAATTAAAGATATGCTCAAAGTGGCAGATTCCTAGGTTACAGGTTTTGAACTGGCCAATCCAGATTGTTTCCTGCTCAATGATGAAATTTACAAAAGACTTGCTGTCTAAAGAAGTTGCCTTGGTTTCAAGGTCAATTTGTATCCATTTTTGCTTTTCTGACTCTTATTATTGTTTTGAAATTACCCTCAGCCTTGACTTCTGTTTATCCTTCACTGGATTATATAGAGTATCAGGGCAGTCTTCGTTACATTTATGTTCTCAGTGTATGGTAGACAGCAGATTATGAATAAACATTTTTGTGAGAGGGAAGAAGGGAGCAGGGGAGGAAGTGAAGTTTCCTGGATTTCAGAGGCTTGAAAAAAATTGTGGCCCTGGAATCAAAAGGCCTGTATTAAAAATCCTATTTGCCATTTAAAAACTAAGTAATCTAAGGGAAAAATTATTTTCTCTCATTACACACTAATATCTGCAACTAAAATTTTTGAATACAATTTGTATCAATCTATAAAGGCTGTTGTAAGGATTAAATGAGATAAAGCATATAAAGTTGTTAGTATAATGTGCTGTGCTTAGTTGCTCAGTTGTGTCCAACTCTTTGTGACCCCATGGACTGAAGTCCACCAGGGTCCTCTGTCCATGGGATTCTCCAGGCAAGAATACTGGAGTGTGTTGACATGCCCTCCTGTGGGGGGTCTTCCCAACCCAGGGATCAAACCCAGGTCTCCCTCACTGGAGGTGTATTCTTTACCGTCTGAGTCACCAGGGAAGCCTGTTAATATAATAACTGTGTGCCGTTATAACTGAAAATAGCTCTATATATTTTAGCTTTTATCTTGAGGGAATATTATGAATTCATTCCAGAATCTGATGGATATGGACCATCTCCTCAAATAATTTTCTGGCTTTAACAAACTCCTCAAAACTGTCCATGTGTAAGAACTGTTCATTAAAATTTAGTCTCTTTTTTCAGCTCCACATCATGACGCAGTGAAGTAAAATCTACCTATTTTATAAGGACCAGTCACATTTTTAAGGAGGAGAATAGGATAAAATATAAAATAGGATGTATCTTACATCTTATTTACGGAAAACAAAGGCAAAAGTTTCATGAAACTTTGTTTCAGGTATTTGTATGTGTGTGTTAGGTTTTTCTATAACTTACATTTTTCAAGGTGGGTTACACTTGAGCATCCTTCAGACTCTAATGCCTAATTTTCTTCTTAGCCCTTCCTGTTCTTAGCTTCTCCCAGTGTCCTTGATTCTCAGCCCTTTCTGTTTTTCATTCCACCTTGTGTCTTTGCAAACATTTGAGTGCAATGTGCACATGCAAGTGACCAGAGGGTTAATCATTTAAAAAATGAATTAATTACCTGCAGTGATCATTGTGTATTCACCCCATCAGCAGCATAAATGCCATGTTCAGAAGATAAGATGTATGATGTAAATCCCAGGAGTGCCACGTAGATGACTTATTCTAGAGTTTCCCTGTGATACTGCACCTAGGCTTTGACCTGGGAGTATGTTATACATGAAATGGACATAAGCAGATGTTTCTAGCAACTATGTTCTTCTAGATAACATCCAAATCACCAATTATATTCCACAGCTTGACATGTTACAGTCAAATTTTGCTATGGCATGATACCTTATAATGAAACTGTAATGAATGTGTGCTCTAGATGTTTGTAATGAAATTGCTTTAAGCTGATTTGTCCACTTTCCAATCTTGGAACCAGCATCAAACTATGAGTCAAGTGACTCTTCTGTAAAATGCAATTCCACTTCTACATTTAAAATATTTTCTATTTAAATTTTAGACAATCATAGAAGCCGTAAAGTTTGGTAGATGATGTAGACATCATCTAAACTCTTTCTCTCAGTGGTCATTAATCTAATTGTCTTCTTCCTAAAAAATTATCTCATAAAAGAGAATAGTTTCTCACTGAGACTAAACTGAATTATAGCCACATTAATTGTATGGTCCTTAATTATAAACATGTGTTATTTGGTACAGAAGTTTATCAATTATCAACATATAACATTTAGTATTTGTAAGAATGTCATTGTTTCATAAGGAAAGACATAAAAATATTTCAGAAGAAAATGCAAACTTTTGTGTCTTCCTCCTTAGCCTATATTTTCTCTAATTATCACATTAGTCATTGCTTTATGTGAACTAGGACAGGCCTTTTTAGTTACAGTTTAACTTAGTCTAAATGAACTTCAGTCAGCAACATTTTGCTGTGTTTCAGGCTGGAGACATCAGTTAAAAAACACATGAAGTATTTCTTTCTGATATCCTCTGTGGTGAAATTGAAGATTTTAGGAAGATTTGCAAAAAGAATTCCAGAAGTTGAAGGTCATTATTTATTGACTGTCTCTTATCTTAGATGTTTTTCCTATGACTAAAGAATGAAATAGGTGTCATATGATGAAATGAAAACATGACTAAACTTTGTACTCTAACATCACCCACCCTTTGTACTAAGGATATGGATGTGTCTTGAGGGTAAACATCTTCAGTAAGCTTCAAAACGTTACTGTTCCAGATGTGTGACTTCATATATTAATAAACTATATAAATAGTTGAAACAAAACAGCTGCCTGTTCATACATGAATTCAAGAAATCAGAAAACCAACCAGTGGTGTAATAAATATTATTTTGTGCATGCAAACTTAGAAAATATAATTTACAGGCATGAAATAGAATTTGTAACAATGGCAACAGAAACTAAACAACCAGAATATAGTCACATGAGATGGTTTCTTAAAGAGCATTAACTCAACAGTCAGGAAGCCTTAATTTTATTTTTCTTATTGTCATGATGATTCGTGGCTTGATGTAATCTTTTGAAAATTGAACATCAAATTATGAATTTGTGGAACAGAAATACAAAAGCAGGATTTATACTGGTCCTATTCAAGATCATATGTGGGAGCCAAGAGGCTGAAAAGGATTTGTTTTTGCAAATAAATAATTTCAAGCTGTGGATTTATTCATAAAACTAATATTTAGGCCACATAACTATCCTTCTTCTAATATCTTAAAATTGAACAATTCTAATTATATGAAGATAATTATTAAGTCGCTTCAAATGATGAGATTCTTGAAAATATTTTTTTCAGAACAAAAATATTAATATGAATTAGGAAAAGAAAATGATAACTCAGTTCAGTTCAGTTCAGTTGCTCAGTCATGTCCAACTCTTTGTGACTCCATGAATCACAGCACACCAGGCCTCCCTGTCCATCACCAACTCCCAGAGTTCACTCAAACTCTTCTCCATTAAGTCGGTGATGCCATCCAGCCATCTCATCCTCGGTCATCCCCTTCTCCTCCTGCCCCAAATCCCTCCAAGCATCAGGGTCTTTTCCAATGAGTCAACTTTTCTCACGAGGTGGCCAAAGAATTGGAGTTTCAGCTTCATCATCAGTCCTTCCAATGGACACCCAGGACTGATCTTCTTTAGAATGGATTGGTTAGATCTCTTTGTAGTCCAAGGGACTCTCAAGAGTCTTCTCCAACACCACAGTTCAAAAGCATCAATTCTTCAGTGCTCAGCCTTCTTCACAGTCCAACTCTCACTTCCATACATGACCACTGGAAAAACCATAGACTTGACTTTGTTGGCACAGTTAAGTAGCCTTTAAAAATTAGTATCTTTTTTCACTTAAATACTATCATGAAAAACTGGCAGAATTCTAATTGCAAAAAAAAAAAAAAAACAACTCTGTTACTGTTAAGAGGGATTCAGATATTTCCATTTCTCTACAATCTACAAGGCCTCGTCCATGAAAGAATAGAATCTGAAGATCAGACTCAACATTGCGAGCCAGGACCATGTTTATCTTGCCCACTGCTGTGTCTCTAGCACAGTTCCTAGTAGTCAGTTCAGTTAATATATTTTATCCCTGTATTTTGAATAAATGAAAGAAAAATACTAACTCTAAGAAAACTAAACATGATTTAAAAAGTGTTTGTGGTTTTAATACAGAAGAAAAACATTTCTCCTCGGTAATTTTTCCCCAAAACATTCTATTCCAAAAGACAATTTCTTGGGAAAACTAAGTGAATTTGTGTCAATTTTAGTCCAGGAATTTGTAAAAACTCATGATTTTAAGAATTAGGCTTCTTCTCTCCTCTGATAGGAAAAGCGATAATTGATATCCTAAATCATAAAGTCTTGATCCAAATAAATTAACCAATACTGAGCAAGAAAACACCATCTTTGCAAAGGTCTAGATCCTGGGCAAAGCCAGCCTCATCTTGGGTAAAATTAAAAACTGAATTTTAACATACCTGTATGGGTTTCCCAGATGCCTCAGTGGTAAAAGAATCTGCCTGCAATGCAGGAGACCAGGGTTCAATCCCTGGGTTGGGAAGATGTACTGAAGAAGGAAATGGCAGCCCACTCCATTATTCTTGCCTGGGAAATCCCATAGACAGAGGACCCTGGTGAGTTACAGTCCAGAAGGTTTCAAAAGAGTCAGACACAGCTTAGTGACTAAACAATGGTTTCTTGTGACCCTGAGCCTCTCTGATTCTGCCTCGTCATTCTTAATCTTTCACTTGTGCTTCTGTTAAACACATTGAAGGATGAAGTGCCAATTTTTGCAGTGATTCTGGAGACAGTGCACCTGCCTGTTTGCTTAACCCAGAGATTCTCAAATAAGGTTAATACATTCTGAAGTCTGTGATGAATATTTTTAGTTATCATAGTAGCAAAATTAAACAACATGGACAGTAAATAAGCTTTTCATTAAAGTATTTTTTTGATTTTAAGGTCTGCTCTTTATTACAAAATACAGTTTCTTTGATAAAATACCAAGAATACTGGATTGGTAGCCTATCCCTTCTCCAGGGGATCTTCCTGACCCAGAAAGCAAACCAGGGTCTCCTGCATTGCAGGCAGATTCTTTACCAACTGAGCTATCAGGGAAGCCATTTGTAAAATAATGGTGATATTAAATGTTCAGTTCAGTTCAGTTGCTCAGTAGTGTCCGACTCTTTGCGACCCCATGAATCGCAGCACACCAGGCCTCCCTGTCCATCACCAACTCCCGGAGTTCACTCAGATTCACATTCATCAAGTCAGTGGTACCATCCAGCCATCTCATCTTCTGTCGTCCCCTTCTCCTCCTGCCCCCAATCCCTCCCAGCATCAAAGTCTTTTCCAATGAGTCAACTCTTCTCATGAGGTGGCCAAAGTGCTGGAGTTTCAGCTTGAGCATCATTCCTTCCAAAGAAATCCCAGGGTTGATCTCCTTCAGAATGGACTGGTTGGATCTCCTTGCAGTCCAAGGGACTCTCAAGAGTCTTCTCCAACACCACAGTTCAAAAGCATCAATTCTTCGGCGCTCAGCTTTCTTCACAGTCCAACTTTCACATCCATACATGACCACAGGAAAAACCATAGCCTTGACTAGGCGGACCTTAGTCGGCAAAGAAATAAGTTTAAAAGGGTGAATTTCAGTATCTCGAATTATAACTGTCATTGACTGTTGAGGGCAGTAGGTCTAGAAGTGCTATGAATGCAGTTATTTCCTTTTTTGTTCATCTTTTCTGAAAGTCCTACTGTCTCTGATACTTCTGTTATGAATGGAATTCAACTATATAAAAAAATGAAGGAATTTATTTTGAAGAATGAAACTAGCCTTCTTTCTCAAATGTTTGTTTCTTTATTTGATTAATCTGTTTAGACCTGACCAAGTTATAAAGAAAACTCTTACGGTATACTCTATATGCTGTACTAGACTATAAGAAAAAGAAAATGCCACTTATTCCAAAATAAATAATCCTCTATTTAAGTCAAGGGCTTATTGCCATCTTACATTGGATTTTAAGCAACTTAGAACTGATGTGTCTGAGTTTGTTTTAAGAGCACTCAACATATGTTAAGTTTCTCTAGAAGAACGGTTTAATTATTAATACATCAACTTAAAAGTTTAGAGTTCATGAAAACTAATAAATTTACAGTTACAGGATTCTTTTTTAAGAGAGGGAGCCTGATGCTACTTCAAAATAGATATGATAATTTTTCTATGGGATAATCGAATGGGAGTTTTTACCCAAAGATTATTTACCAAGGATTATTAGGTAATTTAATTAACTAATTAATTAATTCATATAAAATAATTATGTATAGTCTTATCATTTCCATTAATAGGTAAGCAAATACATTAATAAAATATATTCTACTTTTCCACTGTATTCAGGAGATTATAGTGGATTCATGTAATAGGCTAATTTTATTATTTTATTCTCTCAGGTTTTCAACTTAACTGACATAACTCATCTATTTCCATGCACACACACACACACACATGCACACGCACTTTAAGCCCCCCTTCTTTATACTGAGACCAGTGTTTACCTATGTTGTCAAGATTGAAAAAAAAAAATCTCATTTGGACATTGTTAATTTTCAGAAACTAATGTAATATTTATTTTGTACCTGAAATCAGTCCTAGAGCAGAATCAAAGAGAAACAAATGTAAAAGCTTTAAAATTCCTTGAAATCAAGTTTAAGAAAAATAGAATATTCAACAGAAAAGTAGTGTATAAGTAATGATATAAATGACAAGTTTAGGGAGGGAAATGTCAAAAGGAAAGAACAGAGAAAATAGACATGGATTTAAATCCTGACCTGGACTGCTGCTGCTGCTGCTGCTGCTGCTAAGTCACTTCAGTCGTGTCCGACTCTGTGCGACCCCATGGACGGCAGCCCACAGTGCTACCCCTTCCCTGGGATTCTCCAGGCAAGAACATTGGAGTGGGTTGCCATTTCCTTCTCCAATGCATCAAAGTGAAAAGTGAAAGTGAAGTTGCTCAGCCCTGTCCGACTCCTAGCAACCCCATGGACTGCAGCCTTCCAGGCTCCTCCGTCCATGGAATTTTCCAGGCAAGAGTACTGGAGAGGGGTGCCATTGCCTTCTCCGGACCTGGACAATAGCTAGTATTTAATCTTTTTAAATCTATGGTTTTTTTAACGTATGAAATGAGGATACTCATAACTATAGAGCATGATCATTATGGTCATTGGAAACAAGGCACCTTAAATGTCTAGCACTGGACCAAGCATATGCACTAGAGTCAGAAAATAAGTGTTTATTATTAGTAATGACACTTCTAAGAATGTGTGCGCTTAGTGGCTCAGTTGTGTCTGACTCTTTTACAACGCCATGGACCCACCAGGCTCTTCTGTCCATGGGGATTCTCCAGACAAGAATACTGGCGTGAGTTGCCATGCCCTCCTTCAGGGCATCTTCCCAACACAGGGATCGAACTCAGGTCTCCCACGCTGCAGGCAGATTACTGACTGAGCCACCAGGGAAGGCTGAGGATACTGGAGTGGGTAGCCTGTCCCGTCTCTAGGGTATCTTCTCAACCCAGGCATCAACAAACTGGAGTCTCCTGCATTGCAGGCAGATTCTTTACCAGCTGAGCTACCAGGGAAGCCTCCTTCATAGCATAAAAGTTATCTTTGTATTTGGTTGTGATCTTTCTCCCTTCAACCTACTCCTACTCTGGACACTTTGTTTAACTTCTCTTGTGACCCTTATGTTCACTCTGCCTTGATTACTTAATGTTCCATAATTAGTCAGTGATCTGTATGAGGGCAGCTATGATTTGCTCACGTTTGCATCCTCCACTGTGGAGTTCCTCCAACTTTAATCTAGTGAGAGACCTAATTAATCTTGCCATGAAGACTCAATCCTGGCTCAGTAGGTCATGGTGGGGTTCTGGGATTCTGCATTATCAGCAATGCTTCTGGTTCCTGTGACCTCTCTCTGAGTATCGTGACCCTACAGCACTTATACCACTACTTTGTATATGGAAGACATTCAATAATGTTTCTTGAAATAAAAAGATACTTTGAAACATACAATTTAATTTGTCAAATTAATTACAGAAACAATCATTTGGAAGATGTTCAGAGGAAGGAACTGCCGGAAATTTTATGAGTATTTGCCCAGGTTGTAAAGAAATACAGAAATATGAATGGTCAGAGTGAAGAGCAAGCAATTCTAGGCTTGAAGAAGAACATTAGCTAAATTGTGGAGAGGGCAAAGCACAAACAGTTCCTAGATTAGTACAGCCAGTGTGCCCAAAGTGTAAGGTTTAGTTTAGAATGAAAAGAAGTTGCAGAATGTCAGTTCAGTTCAGTTCAGTTACTCAGTTGTGTCCGACTCTTTGCGACCCCATGAATCACAGCACGCCAGGCCTCCCTGTCCATCACCAACTCCCGTCATCCTTGGTCGTCCCCTTCTCCTCCTGCCCCCAATCCCTCCCAGCATCAGAGTCTTTTCCAGTGAGTCAACTCTTCTCATGTCAGTTGATGCAAATGTTTGACTGATAAGCAATGAACAAATGTAGAGTTTTTGAGCTGCCTGTAAAGTGATCATTATGTTTTTCAGAAAGTTATTCTTGGTGGTGATGTGTAAAATGGTTCAAGAGAAAATGGAAGATGCGAGGTTCAACAATTCTTAACTTTAGCTTCTAACTGTAAAATTCAATTAAGCTTCCAAGATTTAAATTTGACATCAAATAAGACATCCTTACATATCATTCCTTTTGCTATGTTAAATCACATTTTAACTAACCCTGAACAAAATTAGAAGAATAAGTATATTTCAGTCTCAAGATAAAATTGTTTCATGGATCCTTCTACCAAATAGAACACATTAATTATGATGCAGCTTTCCTGAATTTGAGCACCTGCAGACTTTTGAGATCTTCAACAACTTTACCACCAAGAAGAAAAGCTACAAAAATAACTTGTGGCATTTGATTGGGAGACATATTTTGGCACATATTTTTATTATTCTCATATTTAATAACATTATTAAACAGCTAATACATGGAATTACTAATAATCCATGGGAGAGTAAGCCAGTCAGATATTTTCCATAAAAAATTAAAACATAAAAAGAGAACATGGCATTGTCTAACAATATATTTAATGAAAGGATTAGTCATGTTCAGGATAGCAGTTTTATTATATTGTAAAAGAATCAACTCAAGTGTTGATCAAATTTATAAAGTTCACAGTTGAGAGAATCACTCATTAATGTATATCTAAAAGCGTCTAATTTCAGTTTTGCCCGTTATGTGATTCATTTCCCTGGGGGGAAACTAAAATGAAACTTGGCCTATACTGTATTGTTTTAACATCTAACTATAGTATATAGCTGCCATAAAATTAACCGAAAAGTAGCCCTCATAAGTAATGTCTAAGATCAAGTGATTTAGCGCATTGCATCACTTAGAACCAATGAAGCAGAGTAAGTAATTGGCAGACAAAAAATTTTTAAAAACAGTAAAATAGCGAAGCAAGACTGCTGCCATTAACAGAAAAATGTAATGATCTCATTAAAGACAATGCATGCAGTCTCCATTCCAATTTTCACATCTCTGGATTTTTCTTAAGCTTTGCAAAGATACTATCTACTATCACATAATTTTTAACTTAATGTAAATGTAAAATAAGAATATATTTTAGAACTTTATATAGATTTCTTATTTATGTTGCAGTGTTCCATATATGATATTGATATTTCAATTGATTTCTTGCTCCCCTCTTTCCTAATCTGAGATATAATCATTTAATTCAAATAGAAAAGTTCTCAAGGTAAGAATCCATTAATTCATACACTATATGAGGGAGAAAAATTTATTTTACTTGTGGAGAACTCAATAGAAGTCATGAAGAAATGTAAAGATTATTGGAATGAAACATATCCAGAAGCATATCTATGCTTTAAAACTGTGAAATATGACCGAGAAATTCATGTTAATTACTTTCTTCTGAGAAAGTTGGGGGAACTGTGAATGTGTTAGACAAAAGCAAGAACAAATACAAGAAATGAAAATTTTGGATTCATTGCTGATTTCACTTTTGCATTTTATCACTGATTATGATAAATCCTCAATATTTTATCCTAACTGCAAATTTAAAAAGAGATGTTTTAAACTACCTTTATAAAATTTCTCTGGGAGAATATAATTTTAAACATGAAGGAAATGGCAACCTACTGCAGTATTCTTGCCTGGAGAATTCTGTGGACAGTGGAGCCTAGTAGGCTACAATCCATGGAGTTGTAAAGAGTCAGACATGACTGAGTGACTAAAAATTAAAAAAACAAAAAAAGAAAGGATATGCTAAGGGACAAAGATACACTTTAAATTTTGTGACTTTTTAATCTAAATAAGAAACTTATTTTCAATTTTTATAACAATGCTTATACTTAGAGCTTTGCTTTGTTTAATATCACTATTAAGAATGTGTGTTCTACACTAATATTTAATCTTTTCTTGCATTTTCTGTTTTATTGCCTTATAAATCATTTGTAAATTTGTCTGATCCACTTTTATTTCTACATAAAAAACCAAACTCTAAGAAGAATATTTGTGTGCTAGATATATAATGAAAAAGTTATTGAAACCTTCTTTGCCATTAAGCATGATAGTGGGGAATCCATAGAGAAAGGGCATGACTTCTTTTTTTCAACTACCATTTAATCCTTTTGAGATGTAACAAGGATTCATAAAAGTAAATGCCAATTATCATTCTGTGTATTTTTAATGAAATGTAGGTTAAAAGAGTAATCATAGCTAGGTGGTACTAACCAAGGTGATCCTGAGGTTAATGAGTTTTGTGAAGAGTTCATGGGTGGATAGTTGTAGTATGAGTACCATCATCAATCAACACTATTTATTTCCAGTGATAGTATCAAAAACGGGCATATCTCTAAATCAGTCCATATTTAATGGCACCACTCTTTTTTTTGAATACTGGAATTTATTTAAAAATAAAGGTTACTGTAGCCTCCTCTGTACGTTAATATTTAACCGTCTTTAAGATTCAACAGCTGATTAATTGTGTTACCTTGAGCAAATCATTGCCTTTCTGTTTGTAAGATTTTCTTCCCATTTTTCAAAAGGAAATTATAGTTTTTGCCCTATCCAACCCATAATGTTCTTTGAAAGTACAAATGAAGCTCACAGTAAATATGTTTTAAAAAGTGTGGTACACAAAAGAAATATATCACTGTGAGAATCTCTTATGGAAAACCTCATGCTTGTTTGTTCATGATCCCCAAGTTCCCATCTGGTTCTGTGATACATGCTAAACAAAGCCTCTGTCTCTTTGAATTTGTCTAATATTTTATCTAGAGCTGATCAACATTGACTCCCATCTGTGCAGAGAACAATTTTCATCATATATACCACAAAGCTATTATATTCTGATATAACTTTGAGTAAGCATTTGGTAGTGTAGTGATCTAAACAGAAGTGGAAATTGAATCCACTATTTCCACGAATCCTTATTAAGTATCTGCAATGTGTCCAGCTTCACACTTGTCATGGGGACACAGAAAAGATTCTGTGTCTTTTCAAATAGTTAAAGAGAAATGCAATGAACATAGGTTAACATCCTATTTTCAATATGATTAAAAATTACTAAAGGAAAAATATGTATATATTTTAGCAAAGAGATATTTTATTTAAAAGGTTATAGTAGGACTCATGAGGTTGATTTATGTCAGTTTTTCAAAAAATGTCTATTTTAGAAGTAAAATTCCTATTAAATATTACCTACTATAATTTATTTCAGCTCTAAAAGAATTATTCTTTAATTTGATTCACTTGACTATGCCTTCTATCAGTCATATTAATAAGCTTTTCAGAGAGCTTAACTCTTCTATTGAATTAAGGTAATATGGTTGGTCTATGCTGTAGTTTAAGGTGGGACGTTAATGGCAATGTCCCAAATAGTTTAATAAAATATTTTCATGCATATAGAATTATATATACCCAGTGTGCATGTTCATTTATAACCAATTACATATAATATTAAAACCACCTATAAGTGTATTATAAATAGGTGAGGAAACCATCCACTTATTTGCAGACACCTAATAATTGCTGTTTCCTTTATGCCTTTGGTGGAGAAGTCTTAAGGAATCTAAAATCAAAACTTAAATCTACAACAGTTGGCAATTTGAGAAATTAAAGAAAACTATTTGTTAGTCCTGAAAGTTTGATATAAAAAATACACACTGGTTCCAGAAATCTTTGACCCTGTAGATATAATGGCATATATACATATATACATGTATACATGTGCTTCCCCTATGGCTCCACAGGTAAATATTATGCTTGCAATGCAGGAAATACAGGAGACATGTGTTCAATCCCTGGGTCAGGAAGATCCCCTGGAGAAGGAAATGGCAGCCCAGTCCAATATTCTTGCCTGGGAAATCCCATGGACAGAGGAGCCTGGCAGGCTACAGTCCATTGGGTGGCAAAGAGTCGGACATGACTAAGCTACAGTTACATAAAACCATTTTATCTATATGTAGATATAGATATTTTAATCTAAGAAGCACTGATGGCAACAAATGTTCAAATATATGGAAAGGAGAAAAACCAGATTATAAGACATCAGTCCATTATAAAGCAGTATCTACCTCAAATTATTAAGACAGAGGTTTCAATCACTTCTTCTCATGAGTTAAGAACAAGGTGAGGAAGCTAAAGGTGTGAAACCAAACGGATGCACAAGCCAAAAATCCACGCTATTTTCTGAACACAGAGTGGAACCTAGGCACTCTTAGAGTTAATGCATCAAACACAAAGAGAGAAAATCAGTGCAGACAGTCCTCAAGCTCAAGGGAATGTGCACATTACCAGACACTGAGGCAATGTTAGCTGTGGTGCTGCCAACCAACTGTGACTGTCCTCACAGCAAATCTCTTCTTAGGTAATTTCAAGTTTTTAATGACTGTTTTTCCAGGTGAATAAGTCAGACTTCGAAGCAAGGTGCATCTACATACTTGTGGTTGAAAGGATTAAGAATGCCATTTCCCTTGGCACCTACCTGTCATAAATAAAAATACACTAATGAAATCAGAACTAGCAATCTCGCTGTTGGGGAAAAATGTTTCCCTATATGCCTAGGAATTCTAGAGCCTGTATAAGGAGCATATTCCACAAGCTCAAGTACCTAGTTCCAGCTACTACATAAATGGATATCACCCTCAAGGAACTTCTATAATTAAATATGTATTTACCACAGTCTCTACACCATCACTCCATGCAACTTTTCTGAATTAATTCAATAAATTTTTGTTGTGCTCCTACTTTGTACCAGGCATTGTCCTTATGTGCTGGTAAAACTACAGTGATAAACCGAAGTCTCAGAATTCAGGGACTTATATTCTAGATAATGGATGAGGATTATGTGATGAATATGATTAAACTATTAAGAAAAATGGGTGGGGTAAGAGATCAAGTGATATAGGAGCTCATGCAAGAGTGTCTGATAAAGTGTTATTTCAGGAATAATTTAAATTAACTAAAAGAAAGAGCCATGTGTATATCTGTGAGAAGTTTAAGAACAGAAGTTTTTCAGGGGCCCAGGAGCAAGAAACTGCTCAACCTATATGAATATAAGAAGGCTCAATTTCGTCTAGAGAAAGAAAAGAGGAGAGGATGAATTAGAGTTGGAGAAGACAATGCAAAGTAAATGATGTAGAACTTGTAAAAAAACATGCACAGAACTTTTTTTTTAATGTTCTTTTTTTTTTTTTTTTTTTT
>SJYX01017962.1:0-14621 GCA_006410675.1 Oreotragus oreotragus | reverse complement strand
GTAAGACCAGAAACTATAAAACTCCTAGAGGAGAACATAGGCAAAACACTCTCCGACATAAATCACAGCAGGATCCTCAATGATCCGCCTCCCAGAATACTGGAAATAAAAGCAAATATAAACAAATGGGATCTAATTAAAATTAAAAGCTTCTGCACAACAAAGGAAACTTAAAGCAAGATGAAAAGACAGCCTTCAGAATGGGAGAAAATAATAACAAATGAAGCAACTGACAAAGAATTAATCTCAAAAATATACAAGCAACTCCTGCAGCTCAAATCCAGAAAAATAAATGACCCAATAAAAAAATGGACCAAGGAACTAAACAGACATTTCTCCAAAGAAGACATACAGATGACTAACAAACACATGAAAAGATGCTCAACATCACTCATTTATCAGATAAATGCAAATCAAAACCACAGTGAGGTACCATTTCACACCAGTCAGAATGGCTGCTATCCAAAAGTCTACAAGCAATAGATGCTGGAGAAGGTGTGGAGAAAGGGAAACCCTCTTACACTGTTGGTGGAAATGCAAACTAGTACAGCCACTATGGAGAACAGTGTGGAGATTCCTTAAAAAACTGGAAATACAATTGCCATACGACCCAGCAATCCCACTGCTGGGCATACACACTGAGGAAACCAGAATTGAAAGAGACACGTGTACCCCAATGTTCATCTGCTACCTTTAGAGGTAGCCTTTGAACTAAGAACTCTCCTTCTGGGAGTCTGCTGATTAGCTGCCTTCTACTGATTGAGTGTCTATAGTCTGTTTGCAAAGAGACACCAGGATAACCCCCATCACTGACCAGGACTCATTTTATTTCACTACATTAATGTAAATCTCCAATCTTTGTATAAGAAGAGACTTTAAAATCTGCAGAGAATCTTAAACTGTTAGTCAAGTTACAAGAAAAATAATTCCATTTGTAACAGCACACTTACAGGTTTGATTATCCAATGTAAATCACATAGATAAAATTTTGATTTATTGTCATTTAAAGTATTGAGAGAAATGTCCTTTTTCCTTATCAGAGAAAAGAGAAATTGAGAGGCAGTAGGGTTAAGGATGTCTCTCTTTCATTTTAAATTAATTGGCAATTTGCTCTTAGAACTAGTTGCTCTTTCACTGGAGCTGTGGAAAGAAGGGTTATAAAATTTCTGTTTTTTGGCAAACTTGGCAGGTAGATCTGAAGAGACTAGTCTGTTAATCTGTTTGACTAGACTAGACTAGTCTGTTAGAGAAAGCTATTTATCAATGCAAAAAAAAAATCATTTTTCAAGCACATTAAAGCCCAACCTGAATCTGCAATGTATTTATATAAAGAGAGACAAAGTCTAATGCTAGAATTTAATGGATGGTCAAGAAAGAGCAATAAACATGCTGTTTCCTATGGCAATGCTGTAATATTAGAATCAAACTTAAGTAAGCACAGGGTTATTGGAATTATCTCATTTAATTCTCCCCTAGAACTCATGAGGGCTATTATTTCTCCTTTTACAGATGAAAAAATTGAAGTTAAGAAAATTTAAGTGCTTTATCAAAATTGCCTGAAGACTGTGGGCCCAAAACTGGAACCCAGAGAATTTAATTCTATAGCCCATGTTCTCAACCATTTTACTACTCTGAATTTGTCATATGGTATAAATGAAAAAACTAAGTAGTCTCTTCTGACAAAATAGCAACTTTCACATTATGGTCAAGAAAATCTATAGCTTGAACTTATATCAATCTTATATTCTCTAGAGAATATGTTAAGTTTTATATTGAGTAACATAGCAAGGATTTCAAATATGAGCATGGGGCATGCATTTTGAAGCTATTTAACATAAGGAAAATAAATTGTCATAGATGCATGAAAATATATAGTTATAAAGATAAAGTCAGCTTTCTAAATAGTACCTAATATTGATATGATCCTTGACATTTTTAGAATCTTTTTATTTTAGACAATGTAATATTGATCTGATAGGTAGACTACAAAATTTAAAGCTACAAATTCTAGACTTTGGTAAGAAATTCAGCCTTTGGTAAGAAATGCTTTTCAACTCTTTGAGCCTCGGTTTCTTTGTTCATAAAAAGTGGGTATTACACAAGGCATAACAAACATTAATTGAATAACAATACTTATTATAATGCCTTTTTATATCAAGATTTTGTTTATAAGTTTAAGTGAGAAAACATGCTGTAAACACACTAAAATATGATCCAAGCATTGGATAGTATTACTTTTCAATTCTGTCCCTACTTGAATGTCTCAAACACATTTCTTACTTAGTAAGACCAATACTGAACTACTCCGTTCACCATGTTTCCTGACACAGGGATTGGTACAATATACACTGGCTACTCAATCCAGAACCCTGGGTGTTATGCTCATGATAGACCTCAACTTAGTTGCCACATCCTGTTCTTCACCTGGTCTGTTAAATGAACCCCAGCGAGCTCCCAGAGATATCCACCATAACTAACTGTCACCCTCATTCCTCATCTGACGCTTCTGGTAACTCCTTCTCCGTTCACCATGTTTCCTGACACAGGGATTGGTACAATATACACTGGCTACTCAATCCAGAACCCTGGGTGTTATGCTCATGATAGACCTCAACTTAGTTGCCACATCCTGTTCTTCACCTGGTCTGTTAAATGAACCCCAGCGAGCTCCCAGAGATATCCACCATAACTAACTGTCACCCTCATTCCTCATCTGACGCTTCTGGTAACTCCTAAGAGACTCCTCACATTTTTCTCTTGCTCGCCTCCTGTCTACTCACTTTGCAGCCAAACTGAAACTTTAAAATTACAAAAATGACCATGTTACCACCCTACCTAAAACCCTGTAATAGCTTCCCACTAGCCATAGGGTGAAGTCCATCCATGTTGAGATCTCACGACTCTCGACACCCCCCAGTCCATCCTCACCTCAGGCTTCTCCCCAACTTCCGGATCTGGATATCAACAATTTTGGAATTTCCTGCAAAAGTACCTCATAACACCTCTTCCTCACATCTTGGCCACATGATGCTACTGTCTTATCCTGAAATAGACTTACCTATTCTTTACTTGTATTATCCTTTTTGATCCTCAGAATCTATTTATTGATATCATTCCTTAACAGGGAATTTCCCAACCCCTCAAACCAGGTTAGATCCTCCTGCTAGCTGGACTCTAATACCTTCTACTTCCCTGCTAAAAATACTCATGACATTTAAGTTTCTTGTTTCATAAACCTGCCTGTCTGGTTCACATCTGTAGCCTTAGATTCTAGAGCAGATTATTCATAAATATATTAATATTCAAAAACTGTGTGATATAACAGAAATGAATGGATAAAATAACACTAAACATTCAATTGGCTAGGATAAGAATCAGCATATCTCATCTTGAGACTCATTGGAAGGACTAAGCACTGGCTGTGGGTGTTACCTTGACTTGTCAAGATTATTAATGTCTCATTATAAAGTTTGAGGGCAAAGATAGTATCTTATTCTCTTTATCCTGAGAGCCAGAAGATATTGTGAACATTATAAAAACTACAGAAACATTCATAGATGTAAGGGATGAGGTGAGCTTCTTTGTTAAAATGTGAAAGAATGAAAATGCAACAGAAATTACATAATGAGATGAGTGTTTGTTGCTTTTCTCAGAATAGACAATTGGAGCATATATTTTTATTCCAGGGATGCCTCCATTTTTATGATATTTGAGATTATATTTTTAATTATATTGGGGTTAATAAAATTTTTCTTTATAATATCTTTAACAATTTTAAGTATTTGAGCGTCAATTATATCTTTGAATTTTTAAACCATGCAAATTTAAGAGCTGTGAATGGTGAGTATAATTGCAAGGGTAAAATATTGGTTTTGAGTTTAAGGAAAAAAGAAAAATAATGAAACTGAATTTCTTGGATGATTCTTAAACTAGACTCTCCAAGAACGATTCTTAGAATTTCAAAAACATTTAAAACAATGGAACATGAAGGCTTCAAATGACAATATTTGTTTGCTTGCCCAGGGATGGGTATGTTTATTTAAAAATCAATTTCTGGACTAAAGGCATTTATTATTAAGCTTGAAAACACAGCCGTGGTCTTTCTATTTCAGAAGTTTCTGTCTTCTGTTTGAGTAAAGTGGTTTCTGGGCCTCACTTCTAATTCTACAGCTATTCTCTTGATTGATGGGTTTATTTATTCGCTGATATATTTAGCAAATACACAGTGATCAGAAATTATCTGTTAGAGAAGGGATATGCAACAATGCCCTAAAAAAAAAAAATCTTACTTTGGGTAGTGGGAATTTGGACAAGATCCAAGATTACAACCACAGACAACCGAAGTCAAGACACATAATATCATTATGGATGTTTAGTGAAAGGAAGAACCAAGCTAGCTGCAAAATCTTCAGTACTGTTACATAATAAGCATTCTTCCTCATTATAAAATATTTATGCTTGTGCTAAAGAGTCTAGACCATGTTTCTTTATATTTTAATAATGCTTCATGGGCTATGTTTGCTGCGGATGCTATTATTTTTTGCATAATTAATTAATGAAGCAATTAGCACAGCAGGCACATGTCAACTAGATAGTGGTTAAAATTCGTGATTAACTAGATTTTTTTTTTGCTGTGTTTGCCAATATCCTCCTTCTTATCAAATGAAGCTGCACTTTTCTCACTGTGAAGAGACTGAGTTCCCACACAGTTAAAGCTTTCCCTGGATAAAAATGCAGCTAGATGAGATTTAGCAAAATGTCTTGATGACATGAAAGAGAATATGAAAGAGCTCTCTGAACATCTGTGAAGGAAAATACTAAGAACATCATTTAGGTTAAAAAAAATAACATAACAAGCATTTCCCAAGATAGCTCAATTGGTGGCTCACTCCTCTGTAATCCACCTGGTAGTGACACAGTTCTTCATTTCTTTTACATGATGCCTAAACACCCTCTGGCAAGTTGACAACCAAATACTCTACTGTTAAGGGCTTTAGAAAAGGCAGAGGAACCAGAGATCAAATTGCCATCATCTGCTGGATCATCAAAAAAGTAAGAGTTCCAGAAAAAAATCTATATCTGCTTTATTGACTATACCAAAGCCTTTGAGTGTGTGGATCACAATAAACTGTGGAAAATTCTGAAAGAGATGGGAATACCAGACCACCTGACCTGCCTCTTGAAAAATCTGTATGCAGGTCAGGAAGCAATTGTTAGAACTGGACATGGAACAACAGACTGGTTCCAAATAGGAAAAGGAGTACATCAAGGCTGTATATTATCACCCTGCTTATCTAACTTATATGCAGAGTACATCATGAGACACGCCTGGCTGGATGAAGCACAAGCTGGAATCAAGATTGCTGGGAGAAAAATCATTAACCTCAGATATGCAGATGACACCACACTTATGGCAGAAAGAGGAATTAAAGAGCCGTTGATGAAAGTGAAAGAGGAAAGTGAAAAAGTTGGCTTAAAGTTCAACATTCAGAAAACAAAGATCATGGCATCCAGTTCCATCACTTCATGGCAAATAGATGGGGAACAGTGGAAACAGTGACTGAATTTATTTTGGGGGGCTCCAAAACCCCTGCAGATGATGACTGCAGCCATGAAATTAAAAGATGCTTATTCCTTTGCAGGAAAGTTATGACCAACCTAGATAGCATACTAAAAAGCAGAGACATTACTTTGCCAACAAAGGTCCGTCTAGTCAAGGCTATGGTTTTTCCAGTGGTCACTTATGGATGTGAGAGGTGGACTATAAAAAAGCTGAGTGCCAAAGAATTGATGCTTTTGAACTGTGGTCTTGGAGAAGACTCTTGAGTCCCTTGAACTGCAAGGAGATCCAACCAGTCCTAAAGGAGATCAGTCCTGAGTATTCATTGGAAGGACTGATGTTGAAGCTGAAACTCCAATACTTTGGCCAACTGATATGAAGAGCTGACTCATTTGAAAAGACCCTGATGCTGAGAAAGATTGAAGGCAGTAGAAGGGGATGACAGAGGATGAGATGGTTGGATGGCATCACCGACTCAATGGACATGAGTTTGGGTAAACTCCAGGAGTTGGTAATGGACAGGGAGGCCTGGCGTGCTGCAGTCCATGGGGTTGCAAAGAGTCAGACACGACTGAACAACTAAACTGAACTGAACTGAAGGACTTGCCAAACTATGAACAGGAAACCTGGTACTTACAAATTCTATTGTTGTGGCTCCTTTATGTAAACTTGCAGGAAAGAGAACACAGTTTATCCAGAATCAAGATCTGCCCTATAATTTCATTCAACAGGCATTCCTTAGGAACCATTCCATGCGAGCACTTTACTCTCTGAGCCAAAAATTAGTAAGAAGCTGTATCTGCCCTTGAAGAACATACAGTCTAGGCAAAGGAAGTAATTAGATTTGCTTCNTCCCTGGTAGCTCAGCTGTAAAGATTACACCTACAACTGTCTCTTATACACATCTAGATGTGTATAAGAGACAGGGCATTCCTTAGGAACCATTCCATGCGAGCACTTTACTCTCTGAGCCAAAAATTAGTAAGAAGCTGTATCTGCCCTTGAAGAACATACAGTCTAGGCAAAGGAAGTAATTAGATTTGCTTCAGTGTTAAGTCATTATTCAAAACACGTGTCATAACTGCCAAAACATGTTTGCTAAATTTTGATGAGTCCCAGTTCTCGAATTGGGATGAGATGGTTGGATGACATCACTGACTCAATGAACATGAGTTTGAGCTAACTCCAGGAGATGATGAAGGACAGGAAGTCTGGCATGCTGCAGTCCATGGGATTATAAAGAGTTGAACAAGACTGTGCAACTGAACAGTCTTGAATTGAGTCTCCAAAACTTGCTATCTGGCTTCTTTTTTCTTTCCATAGACTTCAAAAGAAAAGTCAAATTAAAGAAAAATTGGAAAGGATAGTATAAAGAGTTCAGACATGAAGGCTGAAAATCAAGCTCCTCCTCTGCTTCTTACTTGTTGGATTAATCCAAAACTTCATTGAGTCCAAAATACATGGATGATAATACTAACTAACTGTGCTGCCAAAGTACAGCGGGTTGTAACCAAACTCAAAATAGATAAAGGATTTAAAATGTATACTTTTATTTCTAGTTTTATTGAGATATAATTGACACGACTGAGTAAGTGAAAGTCGCTCAATGGTGTCTGACTCTTTTCAACCTCACAGACTATACAGTCCATGGAATTCTCCAGGCCAGAATACTGGTGGGTACACTTGCCCTTCTCCAGGGGGTCTTCTCAACCCTGGGATTGAACCCAGGTCTCCCACATTGCAGGATTCTTTACCAGTTGAGTCACAAGGGAGGCCCAAGAATACTGGACTGGGTAGCCTATCCCTTCCCCAGCAGATCTTCCCAACCCCAGAATCAAACCGAAGTCTCCTGCATAGCAGGCAGATTCTTTACCAGTTGAGCCATCAGAGAAGCCCTATAATTGACCTGGAGCACTATATAAGTTTAAGGTGTACAACATACTTACTCAACTCACATACATCACGAAATGACGACCACAAGAGGTGAACATCCACCATCTCATAGAGACACAATTTTAAAGAAATAAATTACTTTCCCTCATGATGAGAACTCTTAGAATTTACTCTCAATAACTTCCATGTTGGGGAAGGCAATGGCACCCCACCCCAGTACTCTTGCCTGGAAAATCCAATGGACGGAGTAGCCTGGTGGGCTGCAGTCCATGGGGTCGCTAACAGTCGGACAGACTGAGCGACTTCACTTTCACTTTTCTCTTTCACGCATTGGAGAAGGAAATGGCAACCCACTCCAGTATTCTTGCCTGGAGAGTCCCAGGGACGGGGGAGCCTGGTGGGCTGCCGTCTATGGGGTCACACAGAGTCGGACACGACTGAAGTGACTTAGCAGCAGCAGCAGCAACTTTCATGTATAACATATAGCACTGGTAATTATCACATTGAACAATCATGACAGGTACTTATTTATCTTCAAATTAGAAGTTTGTACTTTTCAATTATCTTCATCTAATTCCCCTTCCCCCAAACCCAACCTATGATAACCATGTCTGATCTCTTTCTGTGATTTTGTCTGTTTCGGAGAGCTTCCCTAATAGCTCAGTTGGTAAAGAATCACCAGCAATGCAGGAAACTCCGGTTCAATTCCTGGGTCTGGAAGATCCACTAGAGAAGGGATAGGCCATCCACTCCAGTATTCTCGGGCTTCCCTTGTGGCTCAGCTGGTAAAGAAACTGCCCGCAATGCGGGAGACCTAGGTTTGATTCCTGAGTTGGGAAGATCCCCTGGAGGAGAGAAAGGCTTCCCACTCCAGTATTCTGGCCTGGAGAATTCCGTGGACTATATACTCCATGGGATCTCATGACTGAGAGGCTTTCACTTGTCTGTTTTTGAAGTATAATTGACCTACAATACTATGATAGCTCCTGGTATACAATATAGTGAATTAATATTTCTGTCCATTTCAGAATGATCATCATGATAAATCTACTTGTCATCTGTCACCATAAAAACACTGTTGTTGCTGTTCAGCCCCTAAGTCATGCCCCACTCTGCTGCCCCATGGACTATAACATGCCCGTCTCCTCTGTTCTCCACTGTCTCCCAGAGTTTGCTCAAACTTACGTTCAGTGAGTCAGTGATGCTACCTAACCATCTCATCCACTTTTGCCCCCTTCTCCGCCTGCCTTCAATCTTTCCCAGCATCACAGTCTTTTCCAGTGAATCATCTCTACATCAGGTGGCCAAGAATTGGAGCTTCAGCTTCAGCAACAGTCCTACCAGTGAATATTCACAGTTGATTTCCTTTAAGATTGACTGGTTTGATCTCCTTGCTGTCCAAAGGACTCTCAAGGGTCTTCTCCAACACCACAATTCTAAAGCATTAATGCTTCAGCACTCAGCCTTCTCTATGGTCCAACTCTCATATCTTATTGGAGCTTCAGCTTCAGCAACAGTCCTACCAGTGAATATTCACAGTTGATTTCCTTTAAGATTGACTGGTTTGATCTCCTTGCTGTCCAAAGGACTCTCAAGGGTCTTCTCCAACACCACAATTCTAAAGCATTAATGCTTCAGCACTCAGCCTTCTCTATGGTCCAACTCTCATATCTGTAACATGACTACTGGAAAAACCATAGCCTTGACTATATACGTACCTTTGTTGGCAAAGTCATGTAATTGCTTTTTAATATGCTGTCTAGGTTTGTCTTAGCTTTTCTTCCAAGGAGCAAGCGTCTTTTAATTTCATGACTGCAATTACTGTCCACAGTGATTTTGGAGCCCAAGAAAATAAAATCTGTCANGGTCGAGAGAATGAATAAATAAAAAGATGCACATATTTTGAGAGGTTGGGCTTTAGGTCTGGTGGCAGTGATGATTCTCTACACAT
This sequence comes from Oreotragus oreotragus, assembly GCA_006410675.1. Taxonomy (NCBI): domain Eukaryota; kingdom Metazoa; phylum Chordata; class Mammalia; order Artiodactyla; family Bovidae; genus Oreotragus; species Oreotragus oreotragus. The sequence continues at coordinate 5,217 of SJYX01017962.1, read as the reverse complement.
TGCTGCCATTGTCCAAAATAATTAAGAGATGTAAAACTTAGGTCATGCATGGCGCATAATAGCACTCAGTAAATGTTAGTTCCTTTCCTTACTCCCATTCCTTTATTTCTGATACTTTTTTTTTTGGCCACACCATGTGGCTTGTAGGATCTAATAAAGTTCCCCAATTAGGTATCAAAACCATGCTCCCTACAGTCGAAGTGAAGATTCCTAACCACTGGACCACCAGGGAATTCCCTGTTTCTGATACTCTTTAGTCATATAACAGATGTCATTATCTAATGGCTGCTTTGAAATCTGTCACATAATAAAGTAAAAATGGCAAGTAATAGGATTGAAACATTGAAATTCATTGAGTTAACCAGATTGAATGGATTTATTTTGGATAAAGTCATGTAGAAAAAGCCTTAGCCTGGTAGATAATGGACATGAAAGACAGGTCTGGAATAGTAGCAATAATAATAACAACAATAGTTACTTTGAGCACTTTATATGTTTTACCTCACTGAATCTTCAAATAATTCACTGTAGTTTGTACAATAAATCCCCCTCATTTTTTAAAGTGAGAAAACCAAGTCATAGAGAGGTAGTTAAAGGTCACAAAACAGTATGTGTTAGAGCTGGAATCTAACCTACTACAGAACTCTTGCTCTTAACCCACAATTTATGTTCTTGCCCATTGTCCAATTCCATGTGAGGGATAGGACTTGGTCCCAGCCAAACTTCCTGAAGATACATTTGGCAACTTTTCAGACAAAATTATACTAGTGCTAGAGGGTCACTTAAATCAACTAGACCACATCAGGAAATAACTGCTTACCTGCAGAACAGATGGGATTCTCTCCTGAAGTTCTGAACCTAAAAAGAGGGAGAAAGCATGTTCAGTACAGTTAGATATGCACATTTTATTTGCACAGCTACCAAAACTTGTATGCTCCTCATTATAGATACGTCAATACTATACTTTTCCTTATTCTATCCTTCTCTTCTTTCCATAAATATTATTAAGTACTTACTATGGGGCAGACAATGTGTTAGGTCCTGAAGATGCAAACGTAAGTAAAATATCTCTATCTATGGTCTAGTTGGAAGAGAGATGTGTAAACAGATGTGAGCCACAATATAGTCCTGGTACAGAGCAAAAACACATACAAGATTTAGTGGAATACACAGGAAAGTGTGATGATTTCTACCAGGGGATGAAACTACTGGAGCTGAGTTTTTAAAAACAAAGAACTATTCTCAATTGTTTAGCCTTACAGAAAAAGCATTCTAGGCAGAGATAGGAAAATAGCGTATCTGGGGAACGGCAAGCAGGTGGGTGTGGGCGGCACTTCTGCAGCAGGGAAGGGGGCAGGGCAAAAGGGGCAACCAGGGACCAGGTTATATCAGGTTATGAAGACCTCATAACCTGCAGTGAGGAGTTTGGTCTTTGCTCTGTGAAGGCAGTGGGAAGCTCCTGGCAGAGTCTAATCACAAAAGTGATGTGATCAGGTTTGTTTTGGAAAGTTAACTCTGGTGAGTAATGAATGGGGAGAAGTGAAACTGAGACAAGAGAAACTACCAGTAAAGTGGTTCTTACAATAGCCTTGTGTTATTAGAGCATATTTCAAAAGTAAGGCTGATGGGATTTGTCCAGGAACTAGATGTAGAGTAAGAGAAACAACAGTATCAAGAATGACTCCAAAGATTTTGTCCTGTGCAACTAGATAATTGGAGTTGTCATTTACCGAGAATGGGGAAGGAGTAAGATAGCAGGGGAGTTAATGCTTGAGATGCTTAAGAAACATGTAAGGGCAATGGCACCCCACTCCAGTACTCTTGCCTGGAAAATCCCATGGATGGAGGAGCCTGGTGGGCTGNAGTGAAGTTGCTCAGTCTGTCTGACTGTTAGCGACCCCATGGACTGCAGCCCACCAGGCTACTCCGTCCATTGGATTTTCCAGGCAAGAGTACTGGGGTGGGGTGCCATTGCCTTCCCCGAGATAAATAGATTAACTTGATGTAATCACTATTTAGGTGAAAAAGTCTTTACTTTTGGTAACTTGGGGCTTCCAAGATGGCCCTAGTGGTAAAGAATCTACCTGCCAATGCAGGAGACATAAGAGACACAGGTTTGATCCCTGGATCGTCAAGTTCCCTTGGAGGAGGGCATAGCAACCCACTCCAGTATTCTTGCCTGGAGAATCCCATAGACAGAGGAGGCTGGCAAGCTACAGACCATAGGGTCGCAAAGAGTTATACTGAAGGACATGTACAAAGGACACAGCTAAGTGATTTAGCACACATAGCACACACTCATGGTGACTCTTTACTAAGTCACAATTAGAAAATATGTCTTCCAAATTTCTTAACATAATTAAAATGCTTGAAGTGTCTTTATACCAATCAATAGTCTAGAGAGTTTGATAGCCAACACAGAGTTCTGGAATCTGTTTGGAAGAGATTAGCTCCTGGGTGGCTTTTGCTGAGAGTTTGAAAATGAAGACCAAGTGGAATGCCTGCCTGCCTCAAAGCTAAAATAAGTATAAAATTAAAATGCTTGAAGTGTCTTTATACCAATCAATAGTCTAGAGAGTTTGATAGCCAACACAGAGTTCTGGAATCTGTTTGGAAGAGATTAGCTCCTGGGTGGCTTTTGCTGAGAGTTTGAAAATGAAGACCAAGTGGAATGCCTGCCTGCCTCAAAGCTAAAATAAGTATAAAAAGGCAGACATTGGAAGATAACCATTCTTTAAAAATATAAACACAACTGATATAGGAAACAGTAAAACTGAGATATCAGGTCACATTGGCTTAAGTGACAGAGGAGAAATAAGTGTCTGCAGTGAAGTTAAGGTCAGAGCAAAATTTTGACAGGTTCATTTTGGATTAGGGCCTTCCCTCAGAATTCTTGGTTGTGTGCTGCTAAAGCACCTACATGCTCTCAAGCTTTCTTATGTTGCTGATTAAGTCCAAAACAAAGCAATGGGGGGCTGTAAAACATCTGCAATGTGGACTCTCCATGACGGCCTCTTTACCTGAGCTTTCAGAGACTTGAAATCTATAAGAAACACTCAACCACAAGCCAAATGAAGGGCAGACATGGTCAGGATAGTAGATTTAGGATGACTCCTAAGTGTACCTCTAGAGCCTCTTGAGGAAAGTGAAAGAGGAGAGTGAAAAAGTTGGCTTAAAATTCAACATTCAGAAAACTAATATCATGGCATCCAGTCCCATCACTTCATGGCAAATAGATGGAGAAACAATGGAAACAATGACAGAACTTATTTTGGGGGGCTCCAAAATCACTGCAGATGGTAACTGCAACCATGAAATTAAAAGACGCTTCTTCCTTGGAAGAAAAGTTATGACCAACCTAGACAACATATTAAAAAGCAAAGACATTACTTTGCCAACAAAGGTCTGTCTAGTCAAAGCTCTGGTTTTTCCAGTACTTTGATGTGAGAGTTGGACTAAAAAGAAAGCTGCGCGCCAAAGAGTTGATGCTTTTGAACTGTGATGTTGGAGAAGACTCTTGAGAATCCCTTGGACTGCAAGGAGACCCAGTAAGTCCATTCTAAAGGAAAGCAGTCCTGAATATTCATTGGAAGGACTGATGCTGGAGCTGAAACTCCAATACTTTGGCCACCTGATGTGNAATTAACATCCTTACCTCAAGAGGGAAAAGGCTTGCTTAAAAATGGTGTCATTCTTCAGACACAGCACCTATAGCAAAACAGCCACATTAGACCAACCATAAGCATTCATAGACCTCCAAGTACCTCTTCACCAAGAGGCTAGAAACCCACAGTACACAAACCAAAACAAAACCCAAGTCTCTTGTCTAGCAAAGGAGCTTCTCTACAGTTAATACCAAACATGCAGGCAGATCAAGGCCACGTTCTTTCCTATTTCACCCACCACAGAAAATGCTGGAAAAATAGAAGCCCCCCTTTTGGGGGCTGCTTTTTTAAATTCACCCTATTTCCCCTTTCTAATTTGATTTATATTTTCTAATATCAACAACCATTATGCATATGTCAAGCACAGGCACCATGCAAGGGACTTTGAATTCTAATTCTCAAAACACTGCAAGGCAATTCTACAGGTGAAGCAACTAAGGCCCACAAATGTTATATTCCAAGAAATTACAGCTAACAAGTGGCTAAAACGACTGCTTTACTCCAAAGACTATGTCTCTATTACAGCATACTGTCTCTTTTAATAGTAACAACAATAATAACAACTATACCAACATGAACAAAATAATCATAATGAAAGGAGGTAGTTGCAGTGGCAGCCTCCCTTCCCAATCTTACCCCTAATAACCCAGTTATTTCTATCTCACTCTGCCCTGCTGGCACTCACTCCAAAGATCACTGGTACAGCTTTACTAAGGTAGTCCTTAACACAGAGGAGGTCTTTTTATAAAGTAACTAGATAGTAAGCAATAAATGGCCTTAAGGTTCCATAACGTAAAGAGAAAATCCTGTCCTCTATGATAACAGTTTCAATTCCTTCAATATGTATGTGTTAAGGCCATTATGTGTAAAACCTTTCAGAAACAAAGGAAAGTCTGAGAAACTGTCATAGACAAGAAGAGTCTAAGCAGACATGACTAAATGTAATATACTAGGTAGGATCCTAGAACAGAAAAAGGACCCTAGATTTTTTTTTAAATGAAAGAAATATTAGTGAAACATGGACTTGATAATAATATATCAATATCAGTTCATTAATTATAAAAAGTATACCATACAAATATAATAGGGAAAATTGGATATGGAGTACATCCAGTATTGTCTTTGCAACTTTTCTGTAATTCTAAAACTATTCTAAAGTTTTGTTTTGCTTTTTTGGCTGTGCTACATGGCATGTGGGATCTTAGTTTCCCCACCAGGGATCGAATCCCTGCCCCCTGCAGTGGAAGCACAGAATCCTAACCACTGGACCACCAGCTAAGTCCTCTAAAGTTTATTTTTTAAAAGCCTAATAGGTGCCAACTATTGTGGCAACTAGGAAAGGCATTAGAAGAACAAAAAGTAACAATATGAATGACCTTGGAACCATTATGCTAAATAAAAGAAGACAGTCACAAAGGGCCAGTATTGTATGACTCCATTTATATGAAATATCCAGAATAGTAAATCTATAGAAAAAGAAAGACTAGTGGTTGCCTTGGGTTGGAGGGTCTGGGAAGCTGGGGATGACAACTAAGGGATATGGGACATCTTT
>SJYX01017960.1:84127-115199 GCA_006410675.1 Oreotragus oreotragus | reverse complement strand
CTTTTCCAATGAGTCAGCTCTTCGCATGAGGTGGCCAAAGTACTGGAGTTTCAGCTGTAGCATCATTCCTTCCAAAGAAATCCCAGGGCTGGTCTCCTTCAGAATGGACTGGTTGGATCTCCTTGCGGTCCAAGGGACTCTCAAGAGTCTTCTCCAACACCACAGTTCAAAAGCATCAATTCTTCGGCGCTCAGCTTTCTTCACAGTCCAACTTTCACATCCATACATGACCACAGGAAAAACCATAGCCTTGACGAGGCGGACCTTAGTCGGCAAAGTAATGTCTCTGCTTTTGAATATACTATCTAGGTTGGTCGTAACTTTTCTTCCAAGGAGTAAGCATCTTCTAATTTCATGGCTGCAGTCACCATCTGCAGTGATTTTGGAACCCAATAAAATAAAGTCTGACACTGTTTCCACTGTTTCCCCATCTATTTCCCATGAAATGATCGGACCGAATGCCATGATCTTCGTTTTCTGAATGTTGAGCTTTAAGCCAACTTTTTCACTCTCCTCCTTCACTTTCATCAAGAGGCTGTTTAGCTCCTCTTCACTTTCTGCATGTCTAGGGTTACTAATTTTTCTCCAGGAAATCTTGTTTCCAGCTTGTACTTCATCCAGCCCAGCATTTAATATGATTTACTCTGTATATAAGTTACATAAGCAGAGTGACAATATACAGCCTTGACATACTCCTTTCCTGATTTGGAACCAGTCTGTTGTTCCATGTCCAGTTCTAAATGTTGTTTCTTGACCTGCATATAGATTTCTCAGGAGACAGGTAAGGTGTTCTGGTATTCCCTTCTCTTTAAGAATTTCCAGTTTTTTGTGATCTACACAGTCAAAGACTTTGGCATAATTAATAAATCAAAAGTAGATGTTTTTCTGGAGCTCTCTTTCTTTTTCAATGATCCATTCAATGATGTTGAAATTGGCAATTGGATCTCTGGTTCTCCTCTGCCTTTTCTAAATACAACTTGAATATCTGGAAATTCATGTACTGTAGAGGCCTGGCTTGGAGAATTTTGAGCATTACTTTGCTAAAGTATGAGATGGGTGCAATTGTGCAGTAGTTTGAGCATTCTTTGGCATTGCCTTTCTTTGGGATTGGAATGAAAACTGACCTTTTCCTGTCCTGTGGCCACTTCTCAGTTTTCCAAATTTGCTGGCATATTGAGTGAAACACCATCACAGCATCATCCTTTAGGATTTGAAAGAGCTCAACTGGAATTCCATCACCTCCACTAAATTTGTTCATAGTGATGCTTCCTAAGGCCCACTTGACTTTGCATTCCTGGATGTCTGGTTCTGGGTGAGTGACCACACCATCATGGTTATCTGGGTCATGAAGATCTTTTTTGGATAGTTCTTCTGTGTATTCTTGCCACCACTTCTTAATATCTTCTGCTTCTGTTAGGTCCATGCCATTAATGTCTTTTATTGTGCCCATTCTTGCATGAAATGTTCCCTTGCTATCTCTAATTTTCTTGAAGAGATCTAGTACTCTAGTCTTTCTCTTTCTATTGTTTTCCTCTATTTCTTTGCATAGATCACTGAGGAAGACTTTTTTTTCTTTCTTTGCTATTCTTTGCAACTCTGCACTCAAATGGGTATATCTTTCCTTTTCTCCTTTTCCTTTTGCTTCTATATAGATTCTACATAGCCAAATAAATATATATGCTGCCGCTATGTTGCTTCAGTCATGTCCGATTCTGTGCAACCCCATAGATGGCAGCCCACCAGGCTCCCCCATCCCTGGGATTCTCCAGGCAAGAACACTGGAGTGGGTTGCCATTTCCTTCTCCAATTCATGAAAATGAAAAGTGAAAGTGAAGTCACAGTCATGCATGACTCTTAACCCATGGACTGCAGCCTACCAGGCTCCCCCATCCATGGAATTTTATAGGCAAGAGTACTGGAGTGGGTTGCCATTGTCTTCATATATATATATAGTTCTGTAAGGAAATATGAGTGATAATTTAACTTTATAATAGTATTGGATGATCAAGGTATAAAAATAAAAATTAAAATCATAAGGGAAATCATTTGACATTAAGAATTTTTAAAGCTTTCCTTTGGCAAAAATGGCTTAAAATTACCTTAAAAAGCTGTTTGACATATAGAGATAAAGGTACATAGATATAGTGACAAATGGTTAATATATTCCAACATGAGGCACTTTCTCCTCTAGGTCTTTAGGCCTTTTCCTACTCCATGAAGTATTCTTCATTTCTTCTTCACTTGGCTGATTCCCATTCACTCTTTTTTTTTTAATATAAATTTATTTATTTTAATTGGAGGTTAATTGCCATTTACTCTTCAATCTCAGCATAAGCCTTCCTTTTTTATGTGGTCTTTTCTGATAGCCCGATTCTCTGATGTCTCTCACCATATTTTCTGTGCCAGGGAATCATTTTCCAACCCTGCTGTGTTTCTAGTGTCTCTCTTTTCTTTTTAGGCTTGAAGCACCATAGGGGAGGGAACACATTTTATCTTCACAGGAGCATTTGCAGCTCCTAAAACATATTTCATGCAAAGATGGGCTCAATAAAGGACAGAAATGGTATGTACCTAACAAAAGCAGAAGATATTAAGAAAAGGTGGCAGGAATACACAGAGGAACTGTACAAAAAATATCTTCATGACCAAGATAATCACNAGATATATTGTGGGATGTTATTCAGCCATAAAAATGAATGTAATCTTGACATTTGTGAAAAGATGGGTGGACCTTGAAGGCATTCTTTTAAGTGAAATAAGGTAGACAGAGAAAGACAAATGACATATGATCTCATATATGAAATCTAAATTTTAAAAAATGAACAAACACATAAATACAGAGAACAAGGCAGTAGCTACCAGAGGCACAGATGGGAGGTGGGCAGGACAGGCAATGGGAATCAAAGGCATAAACCTCCAGTCTTCCAATGATAAAAAAAAGCTCTGGGAGGTAATGTATAGCATGGAGACTATATTCATACCAATGTACAGCTAATAATGTATTACAAATTTGAAAGTTGCTGAAAGAGTAAATCTTAAAGTTTCTCATTAAAAGAAAAAAAATTCTGTAGCTATATATGGTAACAGATGTCAACTAAACTTACTGTATGATGATATTGCAATACATACAAATATTCAATCTTTTTGTCATACACCTAAAAGTAAAATAATATTCTATTTTAATGATATATGCTATGAAGAAGCTTTTTAGTTTGATGTAGTTACACTGTTTATTTTGCTGCCTTTGCTTCCGATTTCAAATGGAGTTATTTTTCATTCTTTAAAAATTTACTGTTGATATCAGAAATCAAGTATAGATTAAAAGATTTCCTTTTTCAAACAGTGCATCACATTACAAACAAACAATATATTCTACTGGAAGTCTATTAAATGAATCTCCTTCCATACGATGCTATGTTGGTTTCTGTGAATTCAGCTCAAGTCTTAAGTAGTTATGTAGCTCAATCTGCAAATGCAGCAGACATGTCTTTATTCAGTAAGATTCAAAATATTTTATGAGTGAGCTATTTATGATTTATTAGTGCAGTTAGGGTCTTCAGTCCTTAACATGCAATACCACTTTCTTCATCAAAGGATAGTAATACAGGATCCAAGTTTTACTCCTAACTCTTCCTTCTCTACTTTCTCCCTGACCCAAGCCCTTGACGACATCACTGGTCAGCCTTTGCCTTTTTTTGACTTAGTCTGGATACAACCTCACATTCCTTGGACACCTAGTGCTTCAGGAAATCCCTAAAAATGAAATGGAGTTGGCAAATGAAGTGAAACTTGCTTAGCCTCCTGGTCCTAGTCCCTTTGCTTACTCTCTGGTAGTTATCTTATTTCCCCCCACCTCATCTCTGTTTATCTAGAAACCACAAAAACAAATTAATAGCCTGCACTTAGAATGTACAGACATGAATTAATTTTTTTTTGACATGAGGATATCACAGAAGTCCACTGAAATAAAATATGGCAATACAATCTTGAATTTCTTGTTCCTTTTTGCTATTTTCATTATGTCTTCATATATCTTGTGATCAGTGATCTGGCAACCAATTAATCTCCTTCTATAAAACAAAACAATGTCAGGTATAACGAGGCACATTGCATGGGATTATTGTTGCAGAAGCCCAAAGTCTCTTAAGACCAGAGTGTGAACTGGGTTATGGTACGCAGTACAGGTTGTTGTTGTTTTTTCTTAGTTGCTAAGTTGTATCCAACTCTTCGTGATCCTATGGACTATAGCCCACCAGGCTCCTCTGTCCACAGGATTTCCCAAGCAAGAATACTGAAGTGGGCTTCAATTCCCTTCTTTACAGGGGATCTTTCTTACCCAGGGATCAAACCCAGGTCTCCTGCACTGCAGGCAGATTTTTTACCATCTGAGCCACTAGGGAAGCCCATTTTCAAAAGTAAGCCCAACTTTGTTGGAGCCCAGATCTGGAATCCATGTGTGAGGAGCAGATAGGGTTGGAGGAGTGTCCTCAGGTGGAAGCAGCATTACAAAGTTTATATAAGGAGCTTTCTAATCAGAAGACATCAAGCATGCTGTTTGGTATAAAGAGGCTGCCTGCCCCTAGATATTCTCTTCTAGAGATCTATTTACCTATCAACAGAGTCAATTTCAGTTATCTTGGGATTCTGCAACAACTCTCCCAAGTGTCGGGCAGGCAGGAATCATGGTCTATTTGTCTGCACATGTCCATAATTGCTTCCTTGCCAACACTTGATAAGAAATAAGAGGCAGCCATTGTTATATCTGCATGGTCCTCTGACGTTTAGACTTCTGCTGGAAGGGAGCTGGTTACTGGAACTTGACTTTCCTCCTCTCCGTTGCAGTCTTGTTTAGAATTAATCTCAATTTCGAATTCATTAATGAGCTTGGTGATGCAGTCAGTCAAAACATTTCCCTGGAAAGCTGTCAGTGTTAACCATCAGTAATAAACCCATTGTCACCTTGGCATTCCTTATCAAGTGTGAGGCTTACAATCACCTCCTCTCTGCTTGTTAAAATGATATCCTTGGGTTATTTAGCATTTTATTGAGAAAATGCTAGCAGTCATTTATAGTTTTCAATCCTCTCTTGAATAACTGACATCATCAGATGCATTATGTTCTTCCTAAGAGTTGTGGATTTTGATTCAGCCAAAGTGCTTCTGCCCTTTAAGAGCCAATGTGGATAGGGTTAGTGAAGTACCTTTTATTTCTCTATCATGTAAGGGGCTCCACCTTGAAATGCACTATCTTTTGGACAAGTCCATATGCTTCTTATTTGTTTCCTTGTATAAGATATAAATAGAGATACCAACAATATCAGTGGTGGCTCCATAATTGGTTTGAGAAGAGAATGGGTACCACCATTCTGTGTGGAAAGGACTGGTACTGAGTGTATTCCTGAGCATCTTACAGGTTGAGGGCATCTCCTGCATCAGAACTTGCATCAGTTCACTAGCACATCTAGTGCCTTGTTTTTATAGCAAACTGACATCAGGGGATGAATGAAATAGGTTTGGCAAATGCTGCAGTCAATGGAAGAGCTGCAGACTGGCTTGTAGTGAAAAGAACAGCAATTCAGAGCTAGGAAGGTGATTTACATCATTAGAGCGCAAGAACCAAATTTTAATAATTTGTGATATTTTTTGTCTTCCAAGATAATCCCCCCTACTTGCAATTTAAAAGTCTTAGCAATGGAATACAGCCCCTCACTCCTCTTTCTATACTCCTCTGCTATCTCTATATTTTTTCTCATTCTAGTCTTAACATAGATGCTAGACCACATAACAAAAAGTTTAGACAACTAGATACTAGATTAGTTGGGGAAGGGGGAGGAGAAGTTTTGCTAACCCCCAGAATTGACTCTTCAGTGTGGTTTACAATTTTGGCAAATACATCTTACCTTAAAGTGGATATTTATATTCTTCAGGAAGATAAATGACAAAAGAAAGGTATTATTTTAAAGTACATTGTCCTCATGCACCCCACCAAGAACCCCTGTGCTTACGAGCAAAAGCGGTTTTCTACAGCATGTGTGTATGCATGCTCAGTTGCTCAATCCTGTCCACACTCTTCACGACCCCCTGAATTGTAGCCTCTAGGCTTCTCTGTCGGGGAAGGCAATGGCACCCCACCCCAGTACTCTTGCCTGGAAAATCCAATGGACGGAGTAGCCTGGTGGGCTGCAGTCCATGGGGTCGCTAACAGTCGGACAGACTGAGCGACTTCACTTTCACTTTTCTCTTTCATGCACTGGAGAAGGAAATGGCAACCCACTCCAGTGTTCTTGCCTGGAGAATCCCAGGGATGGGGGAGCCTGGTGGGCTGCCGTCTACGGGGTCACACAGAGTCGGACACGACTGAAGTGACTTAGCAGCAGCAGCAGCAGGCTTCTCTGTCTATGGGATTTCCCAGACAAGAATACTGGAGTGGATTGCCATTTCCTCCTGCATGGGTCTTTCCCAACCCAAGGATGAAACCCATGTCTCCTGCACTGGCAGGCAGATTCTTTATCACTGAGTACCTGGCAGTCCAGCTCTGTCTCAGCTGCCTCTTTTGTTTACGGCTCCAAGCCCTTCCTTTCTCAAAAATAGACAACATGGTGCAAAAGCTCAGACCAGGGAGATGTGTGGCAATTCTTCGGACAAGACGGTGTACAAGAGTACATTTTACCAAAGGACTAACTAGGATGATTCCTGGCCAAAACTGTGCACTTAGGCCAAACAATTTATATTATTCTGGTGCTGATCTTCTCGGATGTGGCACTGGCAGCTCCTCATGAGTTGCACTAGCTTCCTAAGACTCAAGACTCTCTGTCTTTCTTGAGCCACTCCTAAGTTTGAATCTAGACTTGTCTACAGGTTCTGCTAATCATTGCTTTATGGCTGAGGATTCCCCACCAAAAGAAAATGACTGATCCTCAGATCAGTGTGAAAAATTAATCATTTTTCTCATTTTTAACATCAACCCTCCTTCTTCCACCCCACCGAATTAATTAAGATCTAAGCCTTATGTGAGAAGGGGTAGGTATTTATAATGCGACTGCATTCTATGCCAGCATCTTGTCATTCATCACAGATAATAATTCTTCAGGAAAAGAGTAATCACTTCTTTTTTCATATTTTTAATATGAAAGCTAATGTTATCTCCCAAGCAATTTGAGAGTTTATGTAAAATGTATTTAAAATTAGAAAACAAAATTGAAGAGGGAAATAACTGCATTCTTATTACTGTCATCAAAATAATAACATTTTTAGTTATATAGTTTAATGACCCTAGGTTTTTGTAAGCTACTTTGGTTGAGCTGGCTGTAAAAATATGGAATGCATTTGACAATGTTTATTTCATATTTCTGGTAATATTTTGTGACAATCTGCCAGACTTCAAGCTTCTACAAGCAAAAGTATTTTGTGTTTCTCAAGATCAACAAAGTATCTTTGCTTTAAGGGAGAGTCTAATCCTCCTTGTGGAAACTGGCTATACAAATTATCTTATTTTGATGATGTACCCTTTCTGAATGATTTTGTTTGTTTCACTGTGCCAATTTCATGCAGTCTAAGTTTAACCAACGAATGAATTCTTTGGTTTTATTTTTGAAATATTATAAAAAATTACTAAGCACTTTTGTTGAATCACATACTGCCAAAGAATACCAAATGGATATTAATTTCTGTTCTCTAACTTGTCACTTTCACAGATGACTAGTAAAAGCATTATTTTTATTAATATTAATAAAAATATTAATTTAGGGAAACTGTCATGGACCGAGTACTTTGTAAGGATTTTATAAAATTATTGAGATATCTTTTAGAAGTGAGGAGCAGAAAAAAGCATATCTTGGGCCAGAGAAAGAGACTTGGTAATGTTTGGCAGTGTTTGATTACTGTGATTTGAACCAATGTGTGACAGAAAACATACATTGGCTTCAAGAAAATTTTATGGTTAACTATAGAGGATGAGATGGCTGGATGGCATCACTGACTCTATGGACGTGAGTCTGAGTGAACTCCGGGAGTGGTGACGGACAGGGAGGCCTGGCGTGTTGCGATTCATGGGGTTGCAAAGAGTCAGACATGACTAAGAGACTGAACTGAACTGATAAGAGTCTTTTGGATAATGTAAGCTTGAAGAAAAAATGATTATAAATTCATCTTAAAAACGAATCGCCAGTCCAGGTTCGATGCAGGATACAGGATGCTTGGGGCTGGTGCACTGGGATGACCCAGAGAGATGGTATGAGGAGGGAGGTGGGAGGTGGGGTTCAGGATTGGGAACACCCGTGGTGGATTCATGTTGATGTATGGCAAAACCAATACAGTATTGTAAAGTAAAATAAAGTAAAATTAAAATATATATATATCCATTTTAAAACTCTACAACCAAATACATTCCAAAGCTTATGAAGTTTGAAAGAAAATAAAATATTTAAAGTACTGCAAGGAGGACTTCCCTGGTGGTTTAGTGGCTTAGACTCCAGGGGGCCTGGCTTCAGTCCCTGATAGGGGAGCAAGATCACACATGCTGTAACTAAAGATTCCCCTTATCTCAACTAAACAATTCCCACACATGACAATGAAATCCCAAATGCCACAACTAAAATCAGTCAGTCATTTCAGTCACTCAGTCTTGTCTGACTCTTTGCAACCCCATGGACTGCAGCACACCAGGCTTCCCTGTCCATCACCAACTCCTGGAGCTTGTTCAAAGTCATGTCCATTGAGTCGATGATACCATCCACCCATCTCACCCTCTGTCATCCCCTTTTCCTCCTGCCTTCAATCTTTCTCAGCATCAGGGTCTTTTCCAATGAGTCTGTTATTTGCATCACGTGGCCAAAATATTGGAGTTTCAGCCATAGCATCAGTCCTCCCAATGAATATTCAGGACTGATTTCATTTACGATGGACTGGTTGGATCTCCCTGCAGTCCAAGGGACCCTGAAGAGTCTTCTCCAACATCACAGTTCAAAAGCATCATTTTTCTGGCACTCAGCTTTGTTTATAGTCTAATTCCTACATCTATACATGACTACTGGAAAAACCATAGCTTTGACCTTTGTTGGCAAAGTAATGTCTCTGCTTTTTAATATGCTATCTATGTTGTTCATAGCTTTCCTTCCAATGAGCAAGCATCTCTGAATTTCAGGGCTGCAATCACCATCTGCAGTGATTTTTGAGCCCAAGAAAAGAAAGTCTGGTTGCCATGAACTTAGTTTTCTGAATGCTGAGCTTTAAGCCAACTTTTTCACTCTTCTTCATTTTCATCAAAAGGCTCTTTAAATCTTTTTTCACTTTCTTCCATAAGGGTGGTGTCATCTGCATGTCTCAGTTCAGTTCAGTCACTCAGTCGTGTCCGACTCTTTGCAACCCCATTAATCGCAGCACGCTAGGCCTCCCTGTTCATCACCATCTCCCAGAGTTCACCCAGACTCACGTCCATCGAGTCCATGATGCCATCCAGCCATCTCATCCTCGGTCGTCCCCTTCTCCTCCTGCCCCCAATCCCTCCCAGCATCAGAGTCTTTTCCAATGAGTCAACTCTTCACATGAGGTGGCCAAAGTACTGGAGTTTCAGCTTTAGCATCATTCCTTCCAAAGAAATCCCAGGGCTGATCTCCTTCAGAATGGACTGGTTGGATCTCCTTGCAGTCCAAGGGACTCTCAAGAGTCTTCTCCAACACCACAGTTCAAAAGCATCAATTCTTCAGCGCTCAGCTTTCTTCACAGTCCAACTCTCACATCCATACATGACCACAGGAAAAACCATAGCCTTGACTAGACGGACCTTAGTCGGCAAAGTAATGTCTCTGCTTTTGAATATACTATCCAGGTTGGTCATAACTTTTCTTCCAAGGAGTAAGCGTCTTTTAATTTCATGGCTGCAGTCACCATCTGCAGTGATTTTGGAGCCCCAAAAAATAAAGTCTGACACTGTTTCCACTGTTTCCCCATCTATTTCCCATGAAGTGATGGGACCGGATGCCATGATCTTCGTTTTCTGAATGTTGAGCTTTAAGCCAACTTTTTCACTCTCCTCTTTCACTTTCATCAAGAGGCTTTTTAGCTCCTCTTCACTTTCTGCCATAAGGGTGGTGTCATCTGCATATCTGAGGTTATTGATATTTCTCCCGGCAATCTTGATTCCAGCTTGTGTTTCTTCCAGTCCAGCGTTTCTCATGATGTACTCTGCATATAAGTTAAATAAGCAGGGAGACAATATACAGCCTTGACGTACTCCTTTTCCTATTTGGAACCAGTCTGTTGTTCCATGTCCAGTTCTAACTGTTGCTTCCTGACCTGCATACAGATTTCTCAAGAGGCAGGTTAGGTGGTCTGGTATTCCCATCTCTTTCAGAATTTTCCACAGTTTATTGTGATCCACACAGTCAAAGGCTTTGGCATAGTCAATAAAGCAGAAATAGATGTTTTTCTGGAACTCTCTTGCTTTTTCCATGATCCAGCGGATGTTGGCAATTTGATCTCTGGTTCCTCTGCCTGTTCTAAAACCAGCTTGAACATCAGGGAGTTCACGGTTCACATATTGCTGAAGCCTGGCTTGGAGAATTTTGAGCATTACTTTACTAGCGTGTGAGATGAGTGCAATTGTGCGGTAGTTTGAGCATTCTTTGGCATTGCCTTTCTTTGGAATTGGAATGAAAACTGACCTTTTCCAGTCCTGTGGCCACTGCTGAGTTTTCCAAATTTGCTGGCATATTGAGTGCAGCACTTTCACAGCATCATCTTCCAGGATTTGAAACAGCTCAACTGGAATTCCATCACCTCCACTAGCTTTGTTCTTAGTGATGCTTTCTAAGGCCCACTTGACTTCACATTCCAAGATGTCTGGCTCTAGATTAGTGATCACATCCTCATGATTATCTGGGTCGTGAAGATCTTTTCTGTACAGTTCTTCTGTGTATTCTTGCCACCTCTTCTTAATATCTTCTGCTTCTGTTAGGTCCATACCATTTCTATCCTTTATCGAGCCCATCTTTGCATGAAATGTTCCCTTGGTATCTCCAATTCTCTTGAAGAGATCTCTAGTCTTTCCCATTCTGTTGTTTTCCTCTATCTCTTTGCATTGATTGCTGAAGAAGGCTTTCTTATCTCTTCTTGCTATTCTTTGGAACTCTGCATTCAGATGCTTATATCTTTTCTTTTCTCCTTTGCTTTTCGCCTCTCTTCTTTTCAGTGCTATTTGTAAGGCTTCTCCAGACAGCCATTTTGCTTTTTTGCATTTCTTTTCCATGGGGATGGTCTTGATCCCTGTCTCCTGTACAATGTCACGAACCTCATTCCATAGTTCATCAGGAACTCTGTCTATCAGATCTAGGCCCTTAAATCTATTTCTCACTTCCACTGTATAATCATAAGGGATTTGATTTAGGTCATACCTGAATGGTCTAGCGGTTTTCCCTACTTTCTTCAATTTAAGTCTGAATTTGGAAATAAGGAGTTCATGATCTGAGCCACAGTCAGCTCCTGGTCTTGTTTTTGTTGACTGTATAGAGCTTCTCCATCTTTGGCTGCAAAGAATATAATCAATCTGATTTCGGTGTTGACCATCTGGTGATGTCCATGTGTAGAGTCTTCTCTTGTGTTGCTGGAAGAGGGTGTTTGCTATGACCAGTGCATTTTCTTGGCAAAACTCTATTAGTCTTTGCCCTGCTTCATTCCGCATTCCAAGGCCAAATTTGCCTGTTACTCCAGGTGTTTCTTGACTTCCTACTTTAGCATTCCAGTCCCCTATAATGAAAAGGACATCTTTTTTGGGTGTTAGTTCTACAAGGTCTTGTAGGTCTTCATAAAACCGTTCAACTTCAGCTTCTTCAGCATTACTGGTTGGGGCATAGACTTGGATAACTGTGATATTGAATGGTTTGCCTTGGAAACGAACAGAGATCATTCTGTCGTTTTTGAGATTGCATCCAAGTACTGCATTTCGGACTCTTTTGTTGACCATGATGGCTACTCCATTTCTTCTGAGGGATTCCTGCCCGCAGTAGTAGATATAATGGTCATCTGAGTTAAATTCACCCATTCCAGTCCATTTTAGTTCGCTGATTCCTAGAATGTCGACGTTCACCCTTGCCATCTCTTGTTTGACCACTTCCAATTTGCCTTGATTCATGGACCTGACATTCCAGGTTCCTATGCAATATTGTTCTTTACAGCATCGGATCTTGCTTCTATCACCAGTCACATGCACAACTGGGTATTGTTTTTGCTTTGGCTCCATCCCTTCATTCTTTCTGGAGTTATTTCTCCACTGATCTCCAGTAGCATATTGGGCACCTAACGACCTGGGGAGATTCTCTTTTGATATCCTATCATTTTGCCTTTTCATACTGTTCATGGGGTTCTCAAGGCAAGAATACTGAAGTGGCTTGCCATTCCCTTCTCCAGTGGACCACGTTCTGTCAGACCTCTCCACCATGACCCGCCCGCCTTGGGTTGCCCTGCAGGCATGGCTTGGTTTCATTGAGTTAGACAAGGCCCTGGTCCTAGTGTGATTAGATTGACTAGTTTTCTGCGAGTATGGTTTCAGTGTGTCTGCCCTCTGATGCTCTCTTGCAACACCTACCATCTTACTTGGGTTTCTCTTACCTTGGGCGTGGGTTGTCTCTTCACGGCTGCTCCTTACCTTGGACGAGGGGTATCTCCTTACCGCCGCAGTTCCTGACCTTCAACGTGGGACAGCTCCTCTAGGCCCTCCTGCGCCTGCGCAGCCCCTGCTCCTCGGGTTGCTCCTCCCGGCCGCCGGCCGTGGCCTCGGGCGTGGGTGGCTTCTCCCAGCTGCCGCCCCTGGCCTCGGGCTCAGGGTGGCTCCTCCGGGTCACCACCCCTGGCCTCGGGCGCAAGGTGGCTTCTCCCGGCCGCCCCTGGCCTCGGACGTGGGGTGTCTCTTCCTGGCCGCCCCTGACCTCGGACACGGGGTAGCTCCTCCCGGCCGCCGCCCTGACCTCAGACGCGGGGTGTCTCCTCCCGGCCGCCACTGACCTCAGACACAGGGTAGCTCCTCTCGGCCGTTCCTGCGCCGTCGCAGCCTGGCACTCTAGGTTGCTGCCCCTGACCTCGGACGTGGGGTAGCTCCTCTCGCCCGCGCTGAGTGCGCCGGCCCGGCTCTCGCAAGCGGCCCGCGCTGAGTGCGCCGGCCCGGCTCTCGCAAGCGGCCCGCGCTGAGTGCGCCGGCCCGGCTCTCGCAAGCGGCCCGCGCTGAGTGCGCCGGCCCGGCTCTCGCAAGCGGCCCGCGCTGAGTGCGCCGGCCCGGCTCTCGCAAGCGGCCCGCGCTGAGTGCGCCGGCCCGGCTCTCGCAAGCGGCCCGCGCTGAGTGCGCCGGCCCGGCTCTCGCAAGCGGCCCGCGCTGAGTGCGCCGGCCCGGCTCTCGCAAGCGGCCCGCGCTGAGTGCGCCGGCCCGGCTCTCGCAAGCGGCCCGCGCTGAGTGCGCCGGCCCGGCTCTCGCAAGCGGCCCGCGCTGAGTGCGCCGGCCCGGCTCTCGCAAGCGGCCCGCGCTGAGTGCGCCGGCCCGGCTCTCGCAAGCGGCCCGCGCTGAGTGCGCCGGCCCGGCTCTCGCAAGCGGCCCGCGCTGAGTGCGCCGGCCCGGCTCTCGCAAGCGGCCCGCGCTGAGTGCGCCGGCCCGGCTCTCGCAAGCGGCCCGCGCTGAGTGCGCCGGCCCGGCTCTCGCAAGCGGCCCGCGCTGAGTGCGCCGGCCCGGCTCTCGCAAGCGGCCCGCGCTGAGTGCGCCGGCCCGGCTCTCGCAAGCGGCCCGCGCTGAGTGCGCCGGCCCGGCTCTCGCAAGCGGCCCGCGCTGAGTGCGCCGGCCCGGCTCTCGCAAATGGCCCGCGCTGAGGTCAGTTTTCATTCCAATTCTAAAGAAAGGCAATGCCAAAGAATGCTCAAACTACCGCACAATTGCACTCATCTCACACGCTAGTAAAGTAATGCTCAAAATTCTCCAAGCCAGGCTTCAGCAATATGTGAACCGTGAACTCCCTGATGTTCAAGCTGGTTTTAGAACAGGCAGAGGAACCAGAGATCAAATTGCCAACATCCGCTGGATCATGGAAAAAGCAAGAGAGTTCCAGAAAAACATCTATTTCTGCTTTATTGACTATGCCAAAGCCTTTGACTGTGTGGATCACAATAAACTGTGGAAAATTCTGAAAGAGATGGGAATACCAGACCACCTAACCTGCCTCTTGAGAAATCTGTATGCAGGTCAGGAAGCAACAGTTAGAACTGGACATGGAACAACAGACTGGTTCCAAATAGGAAAAGGAGTACGTCAAGGCTGTATATTGTCTCCCTGCTTATTTAACTTATATGCAGAGTACATCATGAGAAACGCTGGACTGGAAGAAACACAAGCTGGAATCAAGATTGCCGGGAGAAATATCAATAACCTCAGATATGCTGATGACACCACCCTTATGGCAGAAAGTGAGGAGGAGCTAAAAAGCCTCTTGATGAAAGTGAAGGAGGAGAGCGAAAAAGTTGGCTTAAAGCTCAACATTCAGAAAATGAAGATCATGGCATCCGGTCCCATCACTTCATGGGAAATAGATGGGGAAACAGTGGAAACAGTGTCAGACTTTATTTTTGGGGGCTCCAAAATCACTGCAGATGGTGACTGCAGCCATGAAATTAAAAGACGCTTACTCCTTGGAAGAAAGGTTATGACCAACCTAGATAGCATGTTGAAAAGCAGAGATATTACTTTCCCAACAAAGGTCCGTTTAGTCAAGGCTATGGTTTTTCCATGGGTCATGTATGGATGTGAGAGTTGGACTGTGAAGAAAGCTGAGTGCCAAAGAATTGATGCTTTTAAACTGTGGTGTTGGAGAAGACTCTTGAGAGTCCCTTGGACTGCAAGGAGATCCAACCAGTCCATTCTGAAGGAGATCAGCCCTGGGTGTTCTTTGGAAGGAATGATGCTAAAGCTGAAACTCTAGTACTTTGGCCACCTCATGTGAAGAGTTGACTCACTGGAAAAGACTCTGATGCTGGGAGGGATTGGGGGCAGGAGGAAAACAGGATGACAGAGGATGAGATGGCTGGAAGACATCACCAACTCAGTGGACATAGTTTGAGTGAACTCCGGGAGATGGTGATGGACAGGGAGGCCTGGCGTGCTGCGATTCATGGGGTCGCAAAGAGTCGGACATGACTGAACGACTGAACTGAACTGAACACATATTATCTAGCATATGTACTGTTCTTGGTCCCTCACTCATGTCCAACTCTTTGCGATGCTATAGACTGCAGCCCGTCACACTCCTCTGTCTGTGGGGTTCTCTATGCAAGAATACTGAAGTGGGTTGCTATGCCCTCCTCCAGGGGATCTTCCCAACCCAGAAATCAAACCCAGGTCTCCGACATTGCAGGCAGATTCTTTACTGTCTAAGACACCAAGGAAGCCCAAGAATACTGGAGTTAGTAGCCTATCCCTTCTCAGGAAGATCTTCTTGACCCAGCAATTGAACCAGGGTCTCCTGCATTGCAGGTGGATTCTTTACCAGCAGAGCTATCAGGAAGCCCTATGTAGCCCTATCTAGGAAGTCTCAATAAATATTGTTTGCCATTGACATGCATAATTTGTTTAAAAACTTGTTATGAAACTACTAGATGAACAAGCATTTCAAAAAGAACAACATGCAAAGAAGTGGCCAAATGTGAAAATGAGTGATAATTCAATAACAATCAAACAAATATAAATTAAATAATTTATTTATGTATGTATCTCTATTTTCTATCATTGTTATGTATTTTTGTCAAACTTTTGAAAAAATGAATAATGTTAGCAGTGAGGGTTTGATGAAACATGTATTTCATAAGCTACTTCTGATGAGATTACGACTGGTATAGATTTTCCATGAAAAGTGCATAGTGTTCACACAGAAATTTATGTAAAGGAAATACTTTGTTTAATTGAGCATAGACGCATATAAAGTGAAACTTTGACAGTAGAGTTTTATTAGAGTAAAAAATTAGNAAAATGAGTGATAATTCAATAACAATCAAACAAATATAAATTAAATAATTTATTTATGTATGTATCTCTATTTTCTATCATTGTTATGTATTTTTGTCAAACTTTTGAAAAAATGAATAATGTTAGCAGTGAGGGTTTGATGAAACATGTATTTCATAAGCTACTTCTGATGAGATTACGACTGGTATAGATTTTCCATGAAAAGTGCATAGTGTTCACACAGAAATTTATGTAAAGGAAATACTTTGTTTAATTGAGCATAGACGCATATAAAGTGAAACTTTGACAGTAGAGTTTTATAAGAGTAAAAAATTAGAAGCAAACTGAATATTTAAATGCAAGAAATTATTTTCAAAATCTAGGCATAAGCCCTCCAAATATTGTAGTATTAACAATGCAGCTATGAAAACATTCTATATCTAGAGTTATTGAAATAAATACCATGTTACATTGAAAAGCAGAATCTCTCTATATATGTATATGTGTGGATATAAGATAGTAAGATCCCATTTTTTTGCAAAAATGTTCTATAGATGCATAAATATTTAAATATTCTGAAGAAAAATCCTGGAAGAGCACACTTACAATATTAAAAGTGTTTATATCTTGATATTTATTACCATTACATACTACTAATGCATGGACCTATTATTTCTCTCAGTGCCATAATTTTCATCAAAACACAATGTCTCTAAGACAGATGAGTAAATAGAAAGATAAACAGACAAATCAACAGAAGGGAAATAATGAGAAGTGAAGGTACGGGTTTTGTTTGAGTTCTCACAAAAGTAGAACTTGAGAGAAAAAATTAAATGTGAATGATTAATTTTAGAGCCCATCACAGGGAGGAGGAATTAGGAACAGGAGAATGAAAGTGGGAAGGAGACAAAATCCATTAAAAGCCATGTTATCAATTTGATCACCACCTCTGGTAACGAGTTGTTTTGAAGGTACGGGTTTTGTTTGAGTTCTCACAAAAGTAGAACTTGAGAGAAAAAATTAAATGTGAATGATTAATTTTAGAGCCCATCACAGGGAGGAGGAATTAGGAACAGGAGAATGAAAGTGGGAAGGAGACAAAATCCATTAAAAGCCATGTTATCAATTTGATCACCACCTCTGGTAACGAGTTGTTTGATTCCATGGACTTTGAAGGTAAGACTGATAGTATCTCCCATCTGTTAGATGAAAAGTCTGACCTTCATCGAACCCACTGTGCACACATCTCTCTGTAAAGTTAGGAACTTAGAGACGAGCTTTGTCAGGCGGGTGTGACTGAGCTGTTCTGTCCTGTGCTTAGTTGCTTAGTTGTGGCCAACTGTTTGTGACCCTATGGTCTATAGCCCGCCAGGCTCCTCTCTCCATGGGGATTCTCCATGCAAGAATACTGAAGTGGGTTGCCATGCCCTCCTCCAGGGGATCTTCCCAACCCAGGGATCGAACCCAGGTCTCCTGCATTGCAGGCAGTGACTGAGTTACTTGGAAGGAAATAATGAAAAAATATGCAAATAATTGTCACTGTTAATTTTGTAGTGAACATTGCTAGAAGTGAAAATATTAGCAGTAAAATTGGGCTTAAAAGTATTCCTTTGAGAATATCAATTGCTAGTTGGGAAAATTTCCTCCAGGGTCCACAGCAGTTTTAGCTGTGATTCTTTTTCTGAGGACAGAGATAGAACACGTGGGGAAGGCAGGATTCAGTCTTTTTTTTTTTTCTTTTTCCTTTTAATTGGAGGCTAATTATTTTACAATATTGTGGTGGTTTTTGCCACACATTGACATGAATCAGCCATGGGTGTACATGTGTCTTTCATGAGTTTCTGGTATGGATTACTGAACACTTCAGGAGAGACTTTGGCCCCATTTCAGAAATGGGATGAAAGAGCAAATACCTGGTTTGGGATAGGGTTGGCAATGTAAACCAAGCAAGGGAGTGTCATGCTGAACATAGCTCTACCAGTGAGAAGTTCTTTTGTATTCAGAGAATATTTTTAAGTCCTGATCGCTGATAAGAATCTTATAACTGAGATCAACCACCATATTGAGTGGGTTTTGTTTTTTTTTTTTTTTTTTGCTGCCATGGGTCTTCCTTGAGGCATAAGGCATAAGCATTTAGTTGCTGCATGGGAACACTTGGATGGGGCATGTGGGATGTAGTACCCTGACCAGGGATAAAACCTGGACCCCTTATACTGGGTGTGTGGAGTCTTAGTCACTGGACCACCAGGGAAATCTCCTGAGGATATTTTTAAATTTAGGGTTAAAGGATAGGGATGTTTTAAGTGCTAGATACTTCTGTTTAGAATGCTGAGGTGACGAGTCTGGGGGTCTTGTTACAATCATGTTTCTCTCAACAATGCCTCACCAACTCCATCAATTTTGCCCTTATTAAAAATAGAAGAAACTTGAATTTGTAAGAATCATTTAGGCAGCCCTTCAAGAAAGTATATATATATAAAGTCATTAAATGTTTTTAATCAAGATTTCTTTTGAACATAGCATTGAGATCTCATTTGTTCAGCTGTCGACAGTAAAGTGTTGCTTATGTAGTTATTAAATATACTTACAATGAAAAGCAGATCTATTTGCATATAGAAAATGTGAACAGGCATGAATGGGAAAGATAGTGTTATATTTGAGATCATTTGAATATACTGATGAATGAATCTGATGTTTAAAAAATTAATTAATCTTACCAAGCCCATGCTTTTAGGATTGAATAAATTAATATCATTGTAGTTCTGATTAAACTAGAAGTATTCTAAAATGTAACAAATTGCTTTTTCCAAATGAAGAACAATGAGAAAGTAAGTGCTCTTTTTTCTTTCTTTTTAATTAAGGCATAGTCATTCAATTAGTTTACATTTTATTCTGCTTAATTTAATTAATAGGAACATAATCCAGAGGTAAAAGAGAAAAGCTAGGATAATTTTCAAAACGCTGCTCAAACTCTGTCATAACTGAGCCTCACAAGCCAAGGGACTCATTTAGATCCAGTGCCCCTAACTCTTGAAGAAATGTGGAATGCTTTAAGGTGACAGAAAAAAGTCTGTTAAGTATTTCTACTTAAAAAGAGAATTTGAATTAAAGGGCATTTATTCTGCCAGGTCCAATTTTTCTTACAGTCTCCAACCCCTTATATGTCTTAGTTACAAAAATTAGGATCTGTCATGTCAGTTTATTTCTTTGCTTTGATTTTTATCTCCTCACAACAAAAACTTGGAGCAATTGACCAAAGAGCATTGAATATATAAGTTATACCTCAGTTCAGCTCAAACAGATTTTTTATTAGACAGAGATTCCCAAGGTATGGGAACAAGCTTAACTCCAAAGAAGTCCTTCTTGTTCTTCTTGTCAAGTCCTCTTGGTTTCCCCTGTTTATACTTCCAGTCGTCTCCTTTTGGTTATGCCTGGTGCAAAGTAAGGCTTCTATCCACCACCAGTCAACAAAAGGGAATGCAAATAGGCATACTACTGCTACTGCTACTGCTAAGTCGCTTCAGTCGTGTCCGACTCTGTGCGACCCCAGAGACGGCAGCCCACTAGGCTCCCCCATCCCTGGGATTCTCCAGGCAAGAACACTGGAGTGGGTTGCCATTCCCTTCTCCAAAATAGGCATACACTCAAGGCCAACTGACAATTGCAAGTTTTAACAGCAGGCTGTGCTGTTTATGTCTTCCCATAATTCAGTCTTCTATAATTAGATGTAGAATATTCATGAGCCCTTAATGGACTGCCAACTACCTACCTAAGGTCACTTGGAGAAGCCCCTATGGTTATTTTGTATGCACTGTGTGCCTAGGGTGCAGAAGTTGAAAAGTCTCTGTGGTTATTCTGTAGTATATCTGTGAGCTCTCCTGGGTGTGTCTGGGATGGAGTTTAGAGATCAGTTTAGAGAGTTTAGGGATCACCTGGATCCCTTTCAGACAGGCTACCCCGAATTGCTCATTCCTGACTTCCTGCCTAACAGGTTGTTCTAAGCTAAGGCCTTCATGATCCTCTTGTTCTCCTACTCAGAATTATCATCCACCAATAACTTGCCTCAGGTAACTGTGTATCCAAAGAAAGGGAAGAGATGACTAAAACTGATCAGAACATAATCCAGAATCAGGAAGCAAATCCAAGTGATCTGTAGACTCAAGCAGAGCAGCCCCAGACAAACCTGTGCATAAGGAAAGAAAGGCCTTTGCATGTATGCCATTGATTTTAGTGTGGTTAATAATGCAGCATCGTTATAGTGACAAGAGATTTCACACCTTTTACCGAGATTAACTAAAATCTAACAACTTTCTTCTGTTCCTGTAGCCCCACTTAGATAAAGATTGCTAGTATATTTATACCATTTGTAAGGTTATCAAAGTCATTTGGATGATTCTAATCATTCTGTAGTATAAACTGACACCATCTATTCAAATTAAACATAAGCCTTCCCTACAACCATATACTCCTGGTTATATACACCAAAGAAACACTCGTGCAGGTGCATAGAGGACCATCTATGAAGTCATTTAGGTGTAACTGTGTTTCAGAAGTTGAATATAATTGAAATGCAGTCAGTCGCACTTCAAAAGGTCTACTGAATTCAAACAGACAAGTAGGCAGTCAAAGTAATTAATAACAACAAAAATTCTTGTTTATCTCTCATTAAAAAGCTGAGAGACATCTATAAACTTTTGATCCATTTAGTACTCATCAAATAATCAGAGCATAAAACCAAATCTTTAATCATTGCTTCCACCAATGGGGAACAGTAACTTATTCTTGTTTATTAAACCAAAACCAAAGCACAAGATCACTCCATGCCCACCCAACATGGAGTATCATGCAGCAGTTTGAAGCAATGTCATAGAAGTACACATGGCAACAGGCAGAGTTTTAAAAACATGATACTGAGTAAAGAAAACAAAATAATGAGATATATAACAAAGGCATTCATGAAGACTAAAAAACATATGTATACATATGAACATATAAAAGGAAAATATCAATATTTGAAAACATAAAACTATTTTCTGGGTGGGAAGGAATATGAGACACGAACATTAACACAAACAAACAAACAAACAAAAATGGAATAAAATGAGAGCTTAGAAGTTACCAAAGACCAGAATATGCTACAGGCCAAGAGTGCCATAGAATCAAGCTTACTTATCTGACTTAGAAAAAAAAAAAAAGCTATATTAGTCTTCCTCCAGTGTAAAAACAACCAGATTGTTTTTTGTCTGATAGTTTTTTAAATGATTGATTTTTAAAAAATTTGTCAGTTGATATATTTGAACTATACTAACTGCTAGATAGTATAAGGGAGAAGGCAATGGCACCCCACTCCAGTACTCTTGCTTGGAAAATCCCATTGATGAAGGAGCCTGATGGGCTACAGTCCATGGGGTCGCTATGAGTTGAATATGACTGGTGAGTTTACTTTCACTTTTCACTTTCATGCATTGGAGAAGGAAATGGCAGCCTACTCCAGTGTTCTTGCCTGGAGAATCCCAGGGACCGGGGAGCCTGGTGGGCTGTCGTCTATGGAGTCGCAGAGTCGGACACGACTGAAGCGACTTAGCAGCAGCAGCAGCAGATAGTATAAGACTATGACTTAATTTTATTTTATTTCTAAATAACTAAATCTCTCAGTCTTTTAATGAGTAATTCTTACTTTTTCCACTGATCTGTAATATCTCTGTTGCTGCTGCTACTAAGTCACTTCAGTTGTATCTGACTCTGTGGGACCCCATAGATGACAGCCCACCAGGCTCCTCTGTCCCTGGGATTCTCCAGGCAAGAATACTGGAGTGGATTGCCATTTCCTTCTCCAAATGTCTCTGTTAATATATATTAAATTATACTATATACTCTATAAACTTGAGGCTGTTTCACCTTTTATTGAATTATTTTCCTATTTTTGTGCTAAGCTTAAATATCATAATTTTATCTAATTTTAGAAGTCTTCCTCAGGGATACTCAATTCCTCTGTCCCTGGGATTCTCCAGGCAAGAATACTGGAGTGGATTGCCATTTCCTTCTCCAAATGTCTCTGTTAATATATATTAAATTATACTATATACTCTATAAACTTGAGGCTGTTTCACCTTTTATTGAATTATTTTCCTATTTTTGTGCTAAGCTTAAATATCATAATTTTATCTAATTTTAGAAGTCTTCCTCAGGGATACTCAATGGATTTACCTGACAGAACTGGATAAACTTCCCTAACAGAGAAGTGGGCAAATCTCTTTATGATGATTCCAAATCGTAGTGGAACTCGGCTGATTTTTCTAAAATTTAATTTCTCCTCTCCAATAATTTTGTTTTGTGTTGTGGTGTATTTTTGTTTTGTTAAAGGCAGATAAGTTATTATGCCTCATTGATGACCACAATGATTAATAATTTGTTTTATGGTCTTATTATTTGCTAACCACTGTAAATAGACTAAAGGTTTATTGAGATCTTTCATCTTTTGGATGAGAGATGGTAGAGAATCTATTTTGTTTCCTTAATTTGTTTGATTGCCTATTTGTCTACTTGAGTTTAAATCAATTAAGAATTTTATGACCACTGGTGGGGGGGGAAATGTTCTTTAGTATCTAGACTGATAAATTTTTGTGCTTCTATATTTATTCTTGGTTAAAATTGGAGAATAACAACTATAAGCATCCTCTATGTCTGTATGTCTGGTATCTATAATTCAGAATGCCCTCTATCACTTATTGTGATTTTATGATATTTTCCTATTTCTTGAGATTATTAATGATTTAAATGAAAAAGACTCAGTTTGCAGAGGTGTGGATGCAGGCACAGGGGCTTTCCTCAAACCTAGGTATCTGATCCAAAGTTGTGGAGAACACTTAGACTGTAGTATAATCCCTCCAGGCAAAAATTACTGGGCATGGTAAGGTTAACTATATCTGACAACATTTGCATGCATAATGGTTGTATTTATGTATAATGGTTGCATTCTCTCTGCTTTATCATAACAACAACATCACAAATTTAGATAGAAATTTCCCAGGTGAATTATATGCATTCCATAGCCAATTTCTAACAATCAAATGAAAGTTATATACCTAAGAAAGGTGCACAGAGATATTCATGTAACATATCTGAGGATAATAGTTAATAGTCACAATTTATTATTGCTATTATTAGCCCAAGAGAAAAAGGACAAAATCTTGAGAAACTCAGAAGGTGTTTGGATAAGTCAAAATTTGACCAATAGTCACCCAAAACACCCAAAGTAAACACACATACACACAGCCACACACTTGGAGCCCTGCACACCCAGAAGCATGTACACAAGTGTCTGTGCTATATTTTACAGAGGGCTCATTTACATGGTTCAAATAGAAATAAGCAAAAATGTAAATATCCTTTTTAGAAGCTATGCTGCTGCTGCTGCTGCTAAGTCACTTCAGTCGTGTCCGACTCTGTGTGACCCCATAGACGGCATCCCACCAGGCTCCCTAGAAGCTATAAATAACAAGAATTTTTTTTTTTAAGCTACCCTCATATAACTAAAAGGATCTCTTTCTAGCTCAGACCTCCAACACCAGCTCTGAGACTCTCTGGTCCTAACTTACACAAAAGATAAACTACTCTGCTCTCCTTTTAAGATTTCTTTCTTTTTTTTCTTTTTTTTTGTATTTATTTATTTTTTTACATGAACTTCCAAACATGAACCCCCCTCCCACCTCTCACCCCACATCTTCCCTCCAGATCATCCCCATACACCAGCCCCAAGCATCCTGCATCCTGCATTGAACATAGACTGGCAATTCATTTCTTACATGATAGTATACATATTTCAATGCTATTCTCCCAAATCATCCCTCCCTCTCCGTCTCCCTCTTCTTCTCCCTCAGAGTCCATAAGTCCGCTCTACACATCTGTATATTTTTCGTCCTCTAGTTGCAAAAAGACTATACAGCTTTATAAAGACAGTGTTCCTCTAGTCACAAACATGTTCCATCATTCAAGAGAAAAGTCAGTTATGGTTTAAGTACCAAATCACTCTCTTGGCTGTATCAATGTAGTTTGATATTTATATTTCAGTTTCTCCTTTTTCCCAGTATTTGTTTGCTGATTGTTTTTGTTTGTTTGTTTGTTTTTAAATGTTCACATGTTTCATAAAATTTCGGAGGACAGCAAAAATGTTGGCTTAAAGCTCAACATTCAGAAAACTAAGATCATGGCATCCAATCCCATCACTTCATGGTAAATAGTTGGGGAAACAGTGGAAACAGTGACAAGCTTTATTTTCTTGGGCTCCAAAATCACTGCAGATGGTGACTGCAATCGTGAAATTTAAAGATGCTTGCTTCTTGGAAGGACAGCTATGACCAACCTAGACAGCATATTAAAAAGCAGAGACATCACTTTGCCAATAAAGGTCCATCTAGTCAAAGATGTGGTTTTTCCAGTAGTCATGTATGGATGTGAGAGTTGAACTATAAACAAAGCTGAGCATCAAAGAATTGATGCTTTTGAACTGTGGTGTTGACAGTCCCTTGGACTGCAAGAAGATCCAACCAGTCTATCCTAAAGGAAATCAGTCCTGAATATTCATTGGAAGGACTGAGGCTGAAGCTGAAATTCCAATTCTTTGGCCACCTAATGCAAAGAACAGACTCACTGGAAAAGACCCTAATGCTGAGAAAAATTGAAGGCAGGAGGAGAAGAGGTCAACAGAGGATGAGATTGTTGGATGGCATCACCAATTCAATGGACATGAGTTTGAGCAAGCTCCAGGAGTTGGTGATAGACAGGGCCTGGTGTGCTACAGTCTATGGGGTCGCAAAGAGTAGGAAACAACTGAGCAAATGAACTGAACTGACATTTCAGAAGTATTTCATATAACCAGTATACAGTTGTGTCTACTTATGTAAATTAATTTGAGCTATATCCCATTATATTTCCAATTTTTCTTTTCTTTCTTTTGTCTCCTTAATTGCCCCACTATTTTTACTTTTACTTGTCTAGAATATTTCAGAAACATTTTGTATAATCATCATTTGGTTGGATTAGTTATGTAAACTAATTTGAGTTCTATACCAGTTTATCAAGGTTATGGTCATCTTGTACCCATTGTGCCTCATTCTTGGATTTTGAGGATAGTAATTTTCTTCGTAATCCAAAACTTTCTAAGTTTTCTCTTTGATCATAAGCAAAAATTATAAAGCAGTTTGATCTCCAGTGGTTTCAGCCTGCAGCACCTGAAGCAGGGCTTCGGTCCCTTGCCAGAGGCTGAAGTTGGGTCACAGCAGTGAAAGCACAGAATCCTAAGCACTAGACCAATAGTCAGTAACAAGACCCTGGTTCTTCATCTTTGCAGAAATTCAACAAAGATGGAAAGTAGTAAACAAGTATAGTATTTATTAGGAAGGGAAAAAAGTACAGAACGTGTAGACAGACACATGGGCAAAGTTAGGCTGAGTTATGCCCATGTGGTAGTTTTAATAACTTGTATGGGGCATTTCTTCTGGATTTCCTTTGGCCAATCATTTTAATTGGCCTGGATGTAAGTCCATATTTGGTATATCTCAGGATCCTCCTGTGTGTATGTGTGAGTGCATGCATGTTTTTCTTAGCCAGTCCTATAGGTAGAGGATCACTTAGCATCACTCCTCTTTTGAACTCCAAGGAGCCTTTCTGCACATATGTAGTAGGAGAGGTCTCCTGACTTTGAGAATGAAAAATATGTGGTCTCTTATCTTCTATCCTCTCTCAATTGTCCTGCTACTGAAATTTTGGAAGTCCATAGGGAATGAATCTCCATTTATTTTACTCTGGGGGATTCATTTACCTCCTGCCTTAGCTTCAAATTCCAAGATGAGTCACTGCTACAGTCCTTCCACTTTTCACTTGAAAACAGTTTTCTTTACATTCAGATGTAGTATACCCCCAACCCTTCTATTTTTGACCTTTTTAATGAAAAGGAAATGAACCTAGTGAGAAAGAAGATAAGGTATCCTGAAATGGTAACTTAATCTTGCAGCTTTCCATATTCCTTCTACTGGAAGAAGGATATAATAATATTAGCAGCTTCATAAGCTTTCTGGTTAGAATAAATGAGATAATATATATATAATGTTTGACATAGTGCCTGCCACATAGTGAATGGAAATATATGTAAGTAATTACTATTATTATTATTATTTTTAGTGCAAATGAGGTTTGGCTGTGTTTTATTTTTATTTTTAATTGGAAGATAATTCTTTTGCAATGTTGTATTTGTTTCTGCCATACAACATTAATCAGCCTTAAGTGTGTATGTGTATATATGTGTATATATATATATCGCTTCCTTCTTGAGCCTCCCTCCACCATTCCCCATCTCACCCCACCCCTCTAGGTCATCACAGAGCACTGAACTGTGCTCCTTATGTTATACAGAAGCTTCCAACTAGATATCTATTTTATATATGGCTTGTGGCTTAGCTGGTAAAGAATCTACCTGCAATGCCGGAGTCCTANCTAGATGTGTATAAGAGACAGGTATATATATATATCGCTTCCTTCTTGAGCCTCCCTCCACCATTCCCCATCTCACCCCACCCCTCTAGGTCATCACAGAGCACTGAACTGTGCTCCTTATGTTATACAGAAGCTTCCAACTAGATATCTATTTTATATATGGCTTGTGGCTTAGCTGGTAAAGAATCTACCTGCAATGCCGGAGTCCTAGGTTTGATCCCTGGGTTGGGAAGATCCCCTGGAGAAGGGAATAGCTACCCACTCCAGTGTTCTGGCCTGGAGAATACATGGACTGTATAATGGGGTCACAAAGAGTGGAACACCACTGAGCGATGTTCACTTTCACTTTCAATGTATTCATATACCAATGTTATTCTCTCAATTTGCCCCATCCACTCCTTCCCCAACTGTGTCCACAAATTCATTCTCCATGTCTGCATCTCTATTCCTGCCCTGAAAATAGATTCATCAGTACCATTTTTCTAGATTCCATGTATATTTATATTACTCAGCCATAAAAAGGAACAAATTTGAGTCAGTTGAACTCAGATGGATGAACCTAGATTCTGTTATACAGAGTGAAGTGAATCAGAAAGAGAAAAACAAATGTCGTATGTTAAGACATATATGTGTGGCTGATTTTTAAGAGCTTTCTTCTTGAGCTAAGATGTTTGAAGTGTCCCAAATCAGCAGTGAATTCATTGCTCCTACTTTAGAAATCACCACTGTGTAGGAGAGGCTGCAAGGGGAGATACAAGTCAAGGAGATTTTACCATAGTTTAGGCAAGTCAAGATGATGGCTCCTTCTCCTTTTCAGTCTTGGAAATTCCCAAGTGAAAGACAGCATTGCACTGATAAAAGGGCAGAATACTTTCAGATTTACTTCCCACTTCTATCTCTTACCATGTATAATCTTGGGAAAATAATTTAAATTCAGGCAGCCCTAGCATCCTTATTAAGATGGGTAGCAACATTATCTATCTCATAAGTTATTTTGGAGTCCTGAAGGAGGCAATATGTGTGGAGCACTTTCATAATCATAAAGCACCGTTCAAATGGCAATTATTTAAGTCAAGTCTTTTAGGAATGCCGAACTTAATGCTGTAAACAAAAGCTAAATCAAAATTCTTGGAAAAGTCGGGTAACAGGGCATGAAATATTTTTCACATTCCTTTACCCAACTGTTCCCCCACCATAGAATAACTTCCTGGATGTTTATTTCCCTTCTTAAATAGATACTTCCCTTCTATCTAATTATGCAGCATTCTACAGTTTCATCAGCTATCAGCAAAATCAAGCTGTCCTCACTTGACTTAGAGTATCATAGAAATGATAACTAAACAGCTTAGAATAGCACAAACTGGAGAGCATAATGCAACCATCTCAAGTTTAGAGTCTTAACCAGTCTGCACAGATTGTACAAGTTAACTTTTAGGAGCTTATTAAAACTACACACGTTCAATAGTATCATGATTTGTATTTCATAGCATTTAAGTTATTAGCATGTGGCCTTCATATCAACAGTGTACAATTGTAAATTAAAGAATAGGTTTAAAATTGCCTTCAATACTGACTTAAAATATTAAAGTGAAAGTCACTCAGTCATTTCCAACTCTTTGCCACCCCATGGATAGTCCATGGAGTCCTCTAGGCCAGAATACTGGAGTGGGTAGCCTTTCCTTTCTCCAGGGGAATCTTCCCAACCCAGGGATCGAACCCAGGTCTCCTGCGTTGCAGGTAGAATTTTTACCAGCTGAGCCACAAGGGAAGCCCAAGAATACTGGAGTGAGTAGCCTATCCCTTCTCAAGCGGATCTTCCTGACCCAGGAGTCAAACCGGGGTCTCATGCATTACAGTGGATTCTTTACCAACTAAGCTATCAGGCAAGCCTAAAACCATTTAAAAATCTATTAATTTCCAAGCTTTGAATGTGATTTGTATGATTTGAGAATAATGCATTCTTTAGTTACATTAATAATTATTCTGCTATAGACATTTCTTCCTAAGAAAAAATGTTCATTAATAATAACTTTTTTTAAATACCAAAATTCACTTTGTTATTAGGTGTGTGTGTGTGTGTGTGTTCCTCAGGAAAAACATAATGCATTCTCTCAGACAACTCTCAGGCTTCATTAATGAACATGATCTTCCCTAAGCTTTGAAGAATGTGATTTCTAATGATATAATCAGATATAAACATCTAATTATTTAAAGATATGAGAGGCCTCATCCCCTCCCCAAGCACTCAGACCATTTTCTATACATCATGCTCTTCTCTGAAGGAAGGGTTGCCTGAGTCCAGTCCAAGATACCTCATCTGGTGTAAGAGTCATTTAAACTTAGCGAAGTTAATATTTATTCATAGCACATATGAGGGGGTAACTCTTTGATTGAGTTCTATATCTGTCATGTCAAATTAGTTCTACATCTCTGTTCTCAACTACAAGTCCCCTACTCCATTAGCCAGATTGGTAGAAGATCCTAGGAAGGGCCATATATGCTGCAATGGACCAGAGTGCCCTGGTTCATAAACACATCCTGGGGACAGTAGAGAACTAGTTTCATTCTATAACAATTTAAAAAAAATTCTGTACCAGGTGTTCTCTATAGTGTTTTACCTTAGTGAGGTTGAATCCGAAGTCCCTAGTCCATAATAAAAGTGTGTTCCTTCTTTGGTGTTTTCACAAAAACTGTACATGCATAACAAACTTTCATTCTTGAGGGACAGATCTTGACAACTGAACAAATGATCATCTGGCTAATTCCATATTCATGTGTGACTCATGGCTCATCCAGCAGTGCTGTCAAGTCTCCTTTATGAGAAGCAACAGCTGCTTTACATTAAGCATCATTACTAAACAGCTCTTCTCTAAAGATGGGCAGAAAAAATTCCTTTGTCTTAAAAGGTAGATGGCTTTTCAGGTTTAAAAGACTAAATTTAGAGAAGTCCATATTTTGCAATAGGTTTATGAACTCGACACTCTATTTCCTTTCTCCTCCCAAAAAGGCTTTGGGGTATAGTGGATAGCCTGAGTCAAGAGGCGTCCCTGTATTCATTTTGGTTTTTTGGCCACTGGCTGATATCTTTGGAGAAGACAGTGGAAACCCACTCCAGTACTCTTGCTTGGAAAATCCCATGGATGGAGCAGCCTGATAGGCCGCAGTCCATGGGATCTCTAACAGTCAGGCACAAACGAACGACTTCACTTTCATTTTTTACTTTCATGCATTGGAAAAGGAAGTGGCAACCCACTCCAGTATTCTTGCCTGGAGAATCCCAGAGACAGAGGAGCCTGGTGGGCTGCCATCTATGGGGTCCCACAGAGTCAGACATGACTGAAGCGACTTCACGACTATGTAAACCAGACTTCACTGCTGTAGATTTGGTTCTAGATAATTCACTGAGAAAAGAAATTATTTTGAAGATGATACATTATGAAATTTACTACACAAGTTTTGTTTTTTGTGACTCTTGAAAGATTTTCTGAATACTGCTTTTAGAACAGACTTTCACAGGTGGCTCAGTGCTAAAGAATCTACCAGCCAATGCAAGAAGATACAGGAGATGCAGGTTTGACCCCTGGGTTGGGAAGATCCTCTGGAGGAGGAGGAAATGGCAACCCATTCATATTCTGAAGATCCTCTGGAGGAAGAAATGGCAACCCATTCCAGTATTCTTGCCAGGAGAATCCCATGGACAGAGGAGCCTGGCAGGCTACAGTCCAGGTCACAAAGAGTCAGACATGACTGAGGGGCTGAGCATGCACATGCACTCTTTAGAACAAAGGAAAGTGATCAAGTAGAGGAATAATTATTTTATTTATCATAATAAAAGTGGTTCTTTTCTGTATTTAGTGTATATCTTCTGTATATGTGGGGTCAGCAGGAAATCCAGGTTTTTGCTGCCTCTTGTTGAAGAGATTTGGTTACTTCTGCTTCCCTCCTTTATAGCTTAGTCTGATGAGGGTCTCTAAGTGATCACACATCCTAATCTACACATCCTTGCTGGAGCTCTCACAGGATGCTTTGAAAGTGCTTAGCATCCTTTCCTTAGTACTTTCTGCCTCTTCAGTGTTCCCCAGATTATAACAGACACATATCAAAATGTCACTCACATTTCACAGAATAATTGAGTGTTTTGTTTTTGTTGCTATTGTTGCTTTTAACAGAGAAATACAATGAGAAGAATTGAAGCTGGAATTCAACAAATTTAATTCTTTTCCCACACTAGGATTAGATTCCTTTTTCCACCTTAGAATTACCAACCCCATTCATTTCCCAGAGGTAGCTCTAAGCTTTCCAATGCCATGGTCTCTCTGCTTCATTCGGCCATTAGTCCTCTTTGCAGAACAAAATTTCCTTTTTTAATCTGCTCTGCTCTGCTCGGCTTTGGTTTTAGCACAATGCTAATCACAGCTCTTCCTTCAGTCATTGTTCCCTGAATTTTCTCCTGATCATTAACAGCCTACTTATTCCACTTGGATGGCTAATAGTAGGTACCTTGATCCTAAAGATGCTGCACACTGATCTCTTGA
The DNA here is from genome assembly GCA_006410675.1 of Oreotragus oreotragus. NCBI lineage: Eukaryota > Metazoa > Chordata > Mammalia > Artiodactyla > Bovidae > Oreotragus > Oreotragus oreotragus. Next base: position 84,207 of record SJYX01017960.1, on the reverse strand, counting down.
TCTTTTCCCCCAAACCTGCTCTTTCTCCAGTCTTACTCCACTGCTTTCGTGTCTCGCTTACTAATTCTCTGTACTTATCT
>SJYX01017960.1:62688-83814 GCA_006410675.1 Oreotragus oreotragus | reverse complement strand
TAAACCAGACTTCACTGCTGTAGATTTGGTTCTAGATAATTCACTGAGAAAAGAAATTATTTTGAAGATGATACATTATGAAATTTACTACACAAGTTTTGTTTTTTGTGACTCTTGAAAGATTTTCTGAATACTGCTTTTAGAACAGACTTTCACAGGTGGCTCAGTGCTAAAGAATCTACCAGCCAATGCAAGAAGATACAGGAGATGCAGGTTTGACCCCTGGGTTGGGAAGATCCTCTGGAGGAGGAGGAAATGGCAACCCATTCATATTCTGAAGATCCTCTGGAGGAAGAAATGGCAACCCATTCCAGTATTCTTGCCAGGAGAATCCCATGGACAGAGGAGCCTGGCAGGCTACAGTCCAGGTCACAAAGAGTCAGACATGACTGAGGGGCTGAGCATGCACATGCACTCTTTAGAACAAAGGAAAGTGATCAAGTAGAGGAATAATTATTTTATTTATCATAATAAAAGTGGTTCTTTTCTGTATTTAGTGTATATCTTCTGTATATGTGGGGTCAGCAGGAAATCCAGGTTTTTGCTGCCTCTTGTTGAAGAGATTTGATTACTTCTGCTTCCCTCCTTTATGGCTTAGTCTGATGAGGGTCTCTAAGTGATCACACATCCTAATCTACACATCCTTGCTGGAGCTCTCACAGGATGCTTTGAAAGTGCTTAGCATCCTTTCCTTAGTACTTTCTGCCTCTTCAGTGTTCCCCAGATTATAACAGACACATATCAAAATGTCACTCACATTTCACAGAATAATTGAGTGTTTTGTTTTTGTTGCTATTGTTGCTTTTAACAGAGAAATACAATGAGAAGAATTGAAGCTGGAATTCAACAAATTTAATTCTTTTCCCACACTAGGATTAGATTCCTTTTTCCACCTTAGAATTACCAACCCCATTCATTTCCCAGAGGTAGCTCTAAGCTTTCCAATGCCATGGTCTCTCTGCTTCATTCGGCCATTAGTCCTCTTTGCAGAACAAAATTTCCTTTTTTAATCTGCTCTGCTCTGCTCGGCTTTGGTTTTAGCACAATGCTAATCACAGCTCTTCCTTCAGTCATTGTTCCCTGAATTTTCTCCTGATCATTAACAGCCTACTTATTCCACTTGGATGGCTAATAGTAGGTACCTTGATCCTAAAGATGCTGCACACTGATCTCTTGATCTTTTCCCCCAAACCTGCTCTTTCTCCAGTCTTACTCCACTGCTTTCGTGTCTCGCTTACTAATTCTCTGTACTTATCTCCAGCTCCTCTTCCTTTGGCTCACATCCCTGTGGCCACACTGGCCTCCTTGTTACCCGCCCANTCTTCTAATTTCACACTTCCCAGGACACACTGTTTAAAATAATAGTTTTTCTGTCTATGTCCTTTGTCCCCTTCTCTGCTTTATTTCTCTCTGTAGCACTTATTTCCATGAGTCATAACATATATTTTATTTATGTGCTTGTGAATAGTGTCCCACAGTCCAACTAAAATGTAATCTCCATGAGGGCAGAGATGTTTTTGTCATTTCACTTGGATTTCTTTGTATTTTAGTGATGCAAAGTCCTTTATCATGCATTTACAGCTATCTCAGCCAAGCTAAAGAAACACCCGATCTTGGGACCATGCCCAAAGATTTTAGCCTAGAGCGATGTATATGCCTACCTGGCAACTTGTGTTTGAAGGCATCCAGAGAAACTCCAGAAGGCACAGTATGATGGTACCCAGTATGAGGTTAAGAATTGGAGTCAAGGGACTTTCCTGGTGGTCCAATGCTTAAGAATCTGCCTTGCACTGCAAGGGCTGTGAGTTTGATCACAGATCAGGGAACTACCATCCTACATACTGCAAAGGAACCAAGCCCACTCCACAACTGGAGTCCATGTGCTGTAACAAAAGATCTCACCTAATGCAAAGAAGATCCCATATGATGCAACTGTTGCAGGAAGAGGGACTCCCTTTCAAGGCCCAAGAGTGGGCTCTTTTCTAACACTCAGAAATGAATTGCCCAAGGAGACACATGTGCTCACAAAGCAAGAAATTTTATTGGGAAGGTGCACCCAGGCGAGAGCAGTAAGGTAAGGGAACCCAGGAGAACTATTCTGCCACATGGCTAGCAGTCTTGGGTTTTACGGTGATGGGATTATTTTTTTAGTTGTCTTTGGCCAATCTTTCTGACTCAGAGTCCTTCCTGGTGGCTCATGCATGCTCAGCCAAAATGGATGCCACGAGAAGGATTCTGGGAGGTGGTTGGACGCATGGTGTCACCTTTTGACCTTTCCAGAACTCTTCTGCTTGGTGTAGCTTATTAGTTCCATATTCCTTACCAGGACCTCCTGTCTTAAAACAACTCATGCCTGGCCAGGGTGGGCAGTTTCACTCAATGTGCTTCCCCTGACACAACTAATAGTTGACAGAGCCAAATAAATAAATACTAAAAAAAATTTTAAATGGGGACGTGGGGAATCTTTTTATATTAGATTCCAATTATTCTAATGATAATATTCAAATAAAAAAACAGTTGAGAATAAGTTGTAGGGATAATACCAAGGTTCAGTGCCACTTGATCTCAACGACATTATGTTGAATTTCTCAATAAACCATTTTTATAGGAGTAAAGGACTGAGATGAACTAAAAAAAAAAGTAATGAAAATTTATCACCTGTGTCAGAAAAAAAATCAAAACCTAGATTTTCTGCTTTTCGGTGATATTCAAAGGTCAACACAATTTATCCTTCTATTATGTGACCAAAAATGATACTTTATGACAAAAAAAGAAATAAAATGATAAAAAATGAGTATTTGTTCCCAGGGGCTGCCTGTGAGTGCAAACATAAGAAGGGTGCTAGGATATTAATAGTGGTTCCACCTGCTTTAGTGAAATCGCTGTGTAGTATCAAGCAGATGAATCTAGAATAGAGGAAAAAGTTGATTTCTTGCACAGACTCGTGTCTTCTCTGCTCAAAATCCAGCCTCTGAAGTGTGACTTAGAATTAAATGTCCACAAGACATCTAAAGAAGTTCTAAATTTGCCATTTTGATAATTCATTTCATTCTCAATCCTCTTAGGAAGACTAAAGAAACTTTTCTTGGCTTCTCATGGAAGAGATTTTATCCTCATACCCAGGGAGATACAGCACTCAAGATGACAGGGAACTCATATGGTGAAACAGCTACATTTGGCTGCCCATTTTTGGCTTCTGATCAAAGCAAGTCAATGTATAAATATGTCTCATCCATTGTCTTCACTTTTACTTCTCTTTCTACTGAGGCCAACTGACTTGCCAGCAAGGGTATCATTCTTTTTCCAAATTTGAAAAGGATTATATGTTGGTACATGTAATTCATCTTTACCTTCTTTCCTTTCTCTGGTTTATTTTATTTTGGCAGGAGAACTTTCTGCTATTCACACAATCTCACTTGGAAAAATAAATTGAATCAAGCAAAATGAAACAAGGGTAACACAGTTTTACTAATTTCTTTCTCTCCCTTAAATAGCTCTGCTTCCACATGAATATATTGCTTAATTCCTACACCCTTATTTTGTATTTGCATGTAGACTTTTAACACATCATTTTGCTTTTATTGAACAGTCATAGTTAAACTGTTCATTTCTTGAGAAAAAAAATATCTTTCATTGTTTGGGTAGACACTGTTCTAATACTTTAACTCAGACAATTACTATTTTCCCTTTTCTCACTATTAAACCTGTGAGGTAGAAATTATTATTCCCATCTTACAGATGAGGAAACAGAGGATCAAGAGTTTAACTACTGTCTCTTATACACATCTAGATGTGTATAAGAGACAGACACACTACCAGACACACTGGAAGCACCCACTTCTGCTTAAACGACAACCCTCCAGGCTTTTCATGGTTTGTTTCTGTACACTTTCCAGGTCTGCTCACATTGGTCTTCTAATTTCACACTTCCCAGGACACACTGTTTAAAATAATAGTTTTTCTGTCTATGTCCTTTGTCCCCTTCTCTGCTTTATTTCTCTCTGTAGCACTTATTTCCATGAGTCATAACATATATTTTATTTATGTGCTTGTGAATAGTGTCCCACAGTCCAACTAAAATGTAATCTCCATGAGGGCAGAGATGTTTTTGTCATTTCACTTGGATTTCTTTGTATTTTAGTGATGCAAAGTCCTTTATCATGCATTTACAGCTATCTCAGCCAAGCTAAAGAAACACCCGATCTTGGGACCATGCCCAAAGATTTTAGCCTAGAGCGATGTATATGCCTACCTGGCAACTTGTGTTTGAAGGCATCCAGAGAAACTCCAGAAGGCACAGTATGATGGTACCCAGTATGAGGTTAAGAATTGGAGTCAAGGGACTTTCCTGGTGGTCCAATGCTTAAGAATCTGCCTTGCACTGCAAGGGCTGTGAGTTTGATCACAGATCAGGGAACTACCATCCTACATACTGCAAAGGAACCAAGCCCACTCCACAACTGGAGTCCATGTGCTGTAACAAAAGATCTCACCTAATGCAAAGAAGATCCCATATGATGCAACTGTTGCAGGAAGAGGGACTCCCTTTCAAGGCCCAAGAGTGGGCTCTTTTCTAACACTCAGAAATGAATTGCCCAAGGAGACACATGTGCTCACAAAGCAAGAAATTTTATTGGGAAGGTGCACCCAGGCGAGAGCAGTAAGGTAAGGGAACCCAGGAGAACTATTCTGCCACATGGCTAGCAGTCTTGGGTTTTACGGTGATGGGATTATTTTTTTAGTTGTCTTTGGCCAATCTTTCTGACTCAGAGTCCTTCCTGGTGGCTCATGCATGCTCAGCCAAAATGGATGCCACGAGAAGGATTCTGGGAGGTGGTTGGACGCATGGTGTCACCTTTTGACCTTTCCAGAACTCTTCTGCTTGGTGTAGCTTATTAGTTCCATATTCCTTACCAGGACCTCCTGTCTTAAAACAACTCATGCCTGGCCAGGGTGGGCAGTTTCACTCAATGTGCTTCCCCTGACACAACTAATAGTTGACAGAGCCAAATAAATAAATACTAAAAAAAATTTTAAATGGGGACGTGGGGAATCTTTTTATATTAGATTCCAATTATTCTAATGATAATATTCAAATAAAAAAACAGTTGAGAATAAGTTGTAGGGATAATACCAAGGTTCAGTGCCACTTGATCTCAACGACATTATGTTGAATTTCTCAATAAACCATTTTTATAGGAGTAAAGGACTGAGATGAACTAAAAAAAAAAGTAATGAAAATTTATCACCTGTGTCAGAAAAAAAATCAAAACCTAGATTTTCTGCTTTTCGGTGATATTCAAAGGTCAACACAATTTATCCTTCTATTATGTGACCAAAAATGATACTTTATGACAAAAAAAGAAATAAAATGATAAAAAATGAGTATTTGTTCCCAGGGGCTGCCTGTGAGTGCAAACATAAGAAGGGTGCTAGGATATTAATAGTGGTTCCACCTGCTTTAGTGAAATCGCTGTGTAGTATCAAGCAGATGAATCTAGAATAGAGGAAAAAGTTGATTTCTTGCACAGACTCGTGTCTTCTCTGCTCAAAATCCAGCCTCTGAAGTGTGACTTAGAATTAAATGTCCACAAGACATCTAAAGAAGTTCTAAATTTGCCATTTTGATAATTCATTTCATTCTCAATCCTCTTAGGAAGACTAAAGAAACTTTTCTTGGCTTCTCATGGAAGAGATTTTATCCTCATACCCAGGGAGATACAGCACTCAAGATGACAGGGAACTCATATGGTGAAACAGCTACATTTGGCTGCCCATTTTTGGCTTCTGATCAAAGCAAGTCAATGTATAAATATGTCTCATCCATTGTCTTCACTTTTACTTCTCTTTCTACTGAGGCCAACTGACTTGCCAGCAAGGGTATCATTCTTTTTCCAAATTTGAAAAGGATTATATGTTGGTACATGTAATTCATCTTTACCTTCTTTCCTTTCTCTGGTTTATTTTATTTTGGCAGGAGAACTTTCTGCTATTCACACAATCTCACTTGGAAAAATAAATTGAATCAAGCAAAATGAAACAAGGGTAACACAGTTTTACTAATTTCTTTCTCTCCCTTAAATAGCTCTGCTTCCACATGAATATATTGCTTAATTCCTACACCCTTATTTTGTATTTGCATGTAGACTTTTAACACATCATTTTGCTTTTATTGAACAGTCATAGTTAAACTGTTCATTTCTTGAGAAAAAAAATATCTTTCATTGTTTGGGTAGACACTGTTCTAATACTTTAACTCAGACAATTACTATTTTCCCTTTTCTCACTATTAAACCTGTGAGGTAGAAATTATTATTCCCATCTTACAGATGAGGAAACAGAGGATCAAGAGTTGAACTACTGTCTCTTATACACATCTAGATGTGTATAAGAGACAAACACACTACCAGACACACTGGAAGCACCCACTTCTGCTTAAACGACAACCCTCCAGGCTTTTCATGGTTTGTTTCTGTACACTTTCCAGGTCTGCTCACATTGGTCTTCTAATTTCACACTTCCCAGGACACACTGTTTAAAATAATAGTTTTTCTGTCTATGTCCTTTGTCCCCTTCTCTGCTTTATTTCTCTCTGTAGCACTTATTTCCATGAGTCATAACATATATTTTATTTATGTGCTTGTGAATAGTGTCCCACAGTCCAACTAAAATGTAATCTCCATGAGGGCAGAGATGTTTTTGTCATTTCACTTGGATTTCTTTGTATTTTAGTGATGCAAAGTCCTTTATCATGCATTTACAGCTATCTCAGCCAAGCTAAAGAAACACCCGATCTTGGGACCATGCCCAAAGATTTTAGCCTAGAGCGATGTATATGCCTACCTGGCAACTTGTGTTTGAAGGCATCCAGAGAAACTCCAGAAGGCACAGTATGATGGTACCCAGTATGAGGTTAAGAATTGGAGTCAAGGGACTTTCCTGGTGGTCCAATGCTTAAGAATCTGCCTTGCACTGCAAGGGCTGTGAGTTTGATCACAGATCAGGGAACTACCATCCTACATACTGCAAAGGAACCAAGCCCACTCCACAACTGGAGTCCATGTGCTGTAACAAAAGATCTCACCTAATGCAAAGAAGATCCCATATGATGCAACTGTTGCAGGAAGAGGGACTCCCTTTCAAGGCCCAAGAGTGGGCTCTTTTCTAACACTCAGAAATGAATTGCCCAAGGAGACACATGTGCTCACAAAGCAAGAAATTTTATTGGGAAGGTGCACCCAGGCGAGAGCAGTAAGGTAAGGGAACCCAGGAGAACTATTCTGCCACATGGCTAGCAGTCTTGGGTTTTACGGTGATGGGATTATTTTTTTAGTTGTCTTTGGCCAATCTTTCTGACTCAGAGTCCTTCCTGGTGGCTCATGCATGCTCAGCCAAAATGGATGCCACGAGAAGGATTCTGGGAGGTGGTTGGACGCATGGTGTCACCTTTTGACCTTTCCAGAACTCTTCTGCTTGGTGTAGCTTATTAGTTCCATATTCCTTACCAGGACCTCCTGTCTTAAAACAACTCATGCCTGGCCAGGGTGGGCAGTTTCACTCAATGTGCTTCCCCTGACACAACTAATAGTTGACAGAGCCAAATAAATAAATACTAAAAAAAATTTTAAATGGGGACGTGGGGAATCTTTTTATATTAGATTCCAATTATTCTAATGATAATATTCAAATAAAAAAACAGTTGAGAATAAGTTGTAGGGATAATACCAAGGTTCAGTGCCACTTGATCTCAACGACATTATGTTGAATTTCTCAATAAACCATTTTTATAGGAGTAAAGGACTGAGATGAACTAAAAAAAAAAGTAATGAAAATTTATCACCTGTGTCAGAAAAAAAATCAAAACCTAGATTTTCTGCTTTTCGGTGATATTCAAAGGTCAACACAATTTATCCTTCTATTATGTGACCAAAAATGATACTTTATGACAAAAAAAGAAATAAAATGATAAAAAATGAGTATTTGTTCCCAGGGGCTGCCTGTGAGTGCAAACATAAGAAGGGTGCTAGGATATTAATAGTGGTTCCACCTGCTTTAGTGAAATCGCTGTGTAGTATCAAGCAGATGAATCTAGAATAGAGGAAAAAGTTGATTTCTTGCACAGACTCGTGTCTTCTCTGCTCAAAATCCAGCCTCTGAAGTGTGACTTAGAATTAAATGTCCACAAGACATCTAAAGAAGTTCTAAATTTGCCATTTTGATAATTCATTTCATTCTCAATCCTCTTAGGAAGACTAAAGAAACTTTTCTTGGCTTCTCATGGAAGAGATTTTATCCTCATACCCAGGGAGATACAGCACTCAAGATGACAGGGAACTCATATGGTGAAACAGCTACATTTGGCTGCCCATTTTTGGCTTCTGATCAAAGCAAGTCAATGTATAAATATGTCTCATCCATTGTCTTCACTTTTACTTCTCTTTCTACTGAGGCCAACTGACTTGCCAGCAAGGGTATCATTCTTTTTCCAAATTTGAAAAGGATTATATGTTGGTACATGTAATTCATCTTTACCTTCTTTCCTTTCTCTGGTTTATTTTATTTTGGCAGGAGAACTTTCTGCTATTCACACAATCTCACTTGGAAAAATAAATTGAATCAAGCAAAATGAAACAAGGGTAACACAGTTTTACTAATTTCTTTCTCTCCCTTAAATAGCTCTGCTTCCACATGAATATATTGCTTAATTCCTACACCCTTATTTTGTATTTGCATGTAGACTTTTAACACATCATTTTGCTTTTATTGAACAGTCATAGTTAAACTGTTCATTTCTTGAGAAAAAAAATATCTTTCATTGTTTGGGTAGACACTGTTCTAATACTTTAACTCAGACAATTACTATTTTCCCTTTTCTCACTATTAAACCTGTGAGGTAGAAATTATTATTCCCATCTTACAGATGAGGAAACAGAGGATCAAGAGTTTAACTAATTTGCTCAACAACAGAGAATTAATAAGTCCTGAACTTGGGTTTAAACAGAAGTCTATGTTTCTTAACATTGCCAAGCAGCCAGTTTTATTCAAAATATCAGTTAATCTAATGGCTTCTAGGAAAGACTACAAATGAGACTAAAAGATAGGGGAATGGCTTAAATCCTTTCAGTTTTATTTACTAAACTAGGCTTCAATCTAGTTTCTCTCCATTCTTATCACCATTATTCTCATTCTAATTCTTTCTTAATGGGGCTTTGTTTTTTTTTTTTTTTTTCTGTCAACTTTGCTCTTTCCACAGATGCTAGACATATCTTTCAAATGTAAACAGATAGTATTATTCCCTTCCTTAAAATCCTGGGGTAATTTCCCTTTACCTACACTAGCAATTTTCAAACTGATTTTGCAAGCAGGTACTTTAGGAATTCTACAAATTAGTTCAGTTCAGTTCAGTTGCTCAGTCGTGTCCGACTTTTTGTGACCCCATGGACTGCAGCACGCCAGGCCTCCCTGTTCATCATCAACTCCCGGGAGTTTACCCAAACTCATGTCCATTGAGTTGGTAATGCCATCTAACCATCTAATCCTCTGTCATCCCCTTCCCCTCCCAGCTTCAATCTTTCCCAGCATCAGGGTCTTTTCAGATGAGCCAGTTCTTCACAACATGTGGCCAAACCTAATGACAATTTTAGTTTAAAATAGTGTTAAATTTCTATACATTTTAAAAGATCAGAATTGTGGGTGTAGTAAAATTTGTTTTTAACCCCTGACGTTGGTGTAGGATGAAGGGTCAGACTATCAAATAGCTGGGTCATGATGCCTACAAACAAGGGACACTAAAATTGCCCTCATAAGAACGAGGCTCTGTGATGCCATCACTGGAGAAGGAAATGGCAACCCACTCCAGTATTCTTGCCTGGAAAATCCCATGGACAGAGAAGCCTGGCGGCTACAGTCCATGGGGTTATAAAGAGTCAGTAATGACCGAGTGGCTGAGCACATATGATGCCAGCACACTTGGATCTCTATGAGACCCTTTACATCAACAGCAAAATGTAAGCGTATTGTTTTTTCTCCAAAATATTTAGTGCTGTAAAACAAAACAAACTAAATCAACAAATAAAAAAGCAATCTTTACTGATATGACCTATGTTAAATATTTTACAACTGGCAAGGCTCACTGCATGACCTAATCTCAGTTCTGCAGCAAATTGTCATAACTGACTCAAATATTCTGAACTATCATTTTTTTTGATGGGTATGGCGCATTCTTTAATTTTAGATGTAGCTGATGTCTAAGGTTTCTAATCCTCCAGTTTTGGCACCATAGATGTTCTTAAAATGAAGGTGAGTCTTGGGTAGAATTCTACCACATGTAAAACTATCTATTAGCAAGAAATTATAAAAAGTTGTGCTATCAGAAGTCTGCTCTCTTTCCTCACACATTACAGAAAACATTCTCTCCGGGTAGATGTGAAAGCATTTTAGCAGCAAAATTCATCTAAAGTTTAGGTTAGGGAGAGGAATTATTTCTCCAAATAATTTGCTACTGTTGGCACTACCTCTGAATTCTAAGCCCACGGCTCTGGTCCATAGGTGTAGGGCACTGGGCTTAGTGGATTCTTGAAAAGGTAGAATTCTTAAATATTTCTAGTGAAGTGACATATCTTGGGAAGTGATAAGATACAGAATGCTAATTAACACATCCTGGTACTGGATAGAGGTAGTGTTAGCACTTGGGGTAGCCGTATTTGGATTCTGCATTTCTGAATAATAGGCTTTTCATCATAACTAAAAGTGAAATTGTTAGCTGGTCATCTCTGAAACACAGAGTGAAAATGAACCTGAACACCAGCCCCACTAGAATGAGTAAGTAGAATCCAAACAATCCATTTGTATAATGTGGAGATGATCATGGGATATAGGGCCTAGTGAATATGTAGCATGCTGCCTAATCCTCCAAATAGAAATATTTCCTAATTCAGAACAAGGGCTGGGCAGAGGATGGGAGGCTATCACTAGTCAATTCATAATTTAAAGGGAGTTTTCATGGGGTGTATTATTTTACATATAAAACTATCAATGTTGAAGTATTTGAAGATAAATTGTAAACCATAAAAGACCTTTATTTTGTTGTTGTTCACTTGCTAAGTCATGTCCAACTCCGAGAACCCAAGGACTGCAGCACACCAGGCTTCCCTGTCCTTTACCATCTCCCAGAGTTTACTCAAACTCATATCCATTTAGTTGAATATGTCATCCAGCCATCTCATCCTCTATCACCCCCTTCTCCTCCTGTCCTCAGTCTTTCCCAGAATCAGGGTCTTTTCCAATGAGTCAACTCTTTGCATCAGGTGGCCACAGTATTGGAGCTTCAGCCTCAGCATCAGTCCTTCCAATGAATACTCAATATAAGACCTTACTACCAATAATTTAAAATTCTTGCCAAGATTCCCTGAAATTGACCGTTCCCATAACCATGAGCTTTAAGCTAAGTGATCTGTTGTCCACGCATCCTTATTTTGATATTTATTTAGTTGGGGAAAATGATATTTATATTTATGGGAACAAGTGGTTAATTTTATTATCTCTAAAATTAAAAAATATTTAATACACATTAGGAAAAATGTTTGCTTTAGAAAATTATTTTAAAAGTCAAAGAAAATAAGAATAATAGAATAATAGGATTTTTTTCACATAAATGACTTAACCATGAGCTTTAAGCTAAGTGATCTGTTGTCCACGCATCCTTATTTTGATATTTATTTAGTTGGGGAAAATGATATTTATATTTATGGGAACAAGTGGTTAATTTTATTATCTCTAAAATTAAAAAATATTTAATACACATTAGGAAAAATGTTTGCTTTAGAAAATTATTTTAAAAGTCAAAGAAAATAAGAATAATAGAATAATAGGATTTTTTTCACATAAATGACAGGAAAAAAAAATTTTTTTAAGAAAATTTTGAGAATTATTATTCGCTGTTCTTCAGGGATATGAGCAACAAACGTTACCTGTTAGGGAGGGATGAACAACCTGAAAAATAATTCTAAAAGTTATTTTTGGTGCATACAAATTATTTATTTTTCATCAAATGTAATTGAGATGTTTTAGTTTGTAGACCCTTAGGACAATTGTAGCTTATAGGCTAAAAAAACAGGGACTCAGGAGGCAGGCTGCCTGGATTTGAGATCTGGTTCTGCTCTTTATTTACTGTATGACTCCATTATTTGTTTCTCAATCCCCCATGCATGAAATAGGAATAAGACTAGTACAGCTGTTTCTTGACTAACTCAGGTTTGAACTGCACAAATGCACTGATATCCAAATATTTCTCAATAGTAAATGCTACAGTACTACACTGTATGTACTGCATACACTTGGTTAGTCTTTGTATTTAAAAGAACCTCTATTACAGAGTACTGACTATAAATTATACTTGGATTAATCCCCTTCCTGTTCAAGGTCAACCGAAACTGTTCTATGGGTTGATGTGAAGATAAAATGACTTGAATATGTAAAGTGATAGGACTGTTATTGCCTGGCCCACAATAAGTTTTTAAAAGTAAGATTTTTTTCAACATCAAAATTCTATGATATACTCTGATTACTTGCCCTCTCTAGAGATTCCAGAGACTTACAGAGTATACAGAAATTTCAAGGAAGAAGCCCTTCTGAAGCTTAGTACCACTTGGTAATAGCTGGTATGTAGTCAGAATAGCAATGTCCTAGGGAATTAGCTGTTTTTCTGCCTTTGTTCCAATCTCAGGAATATTTTTTCCATTGTGGCCAGAGAAAAGGTCATCTAAAGGTCAAACTTCTTAGACTTTTCTGGCGATCCAGGGGTTAAGATTTTACCTTCCAATGCAGGAGATGCAGATTTGATCCTTGGTCCAGGGCATTAAGCATGCCTTGTGGCCAAAAATCAAGACATAAAACAGAAGCAATATTGTAACAAATTCAGTGAAGACTTTTTAAAAATCATCAACTACTTTTCTCCAGTGTCCACTGAATTCCCTAGGATGTTGTGGAAAGAAAGAAGTTGAGCTCCTGCTATTCACAGAATATATAATATTCCCATTCCCTTCTGAGTTTCAAGAGAAATTCTCTGGGATCTCACTCCTTCATCTTTGACGTCTATCTTCTAAACTCTGGGCACAGTCTCATTCCCTGTCAGCCACCATTGCTCACCCTCCCACTCCAGAGGTTCAAGGGAAAGAGCCTCTTGCTCCCCATTGTCTGAGAGACAGAAATGGGCTCAGGATCTGAGCTCAACTGAAAACACATTCATGCCTGGGTGTGCTGGGAATGACCCATGACAGCTGCTGCTGTGTCCCACTGTGGAGAGGATGTCCTCAGTGTATGAATGCATCCTGGGTGGACTGTCCCTAATGAAGGTAAAGTTTCCATTTTTCCTGATTTGGGAACTTTAAGGTGGTTTTTGTTTCTGTGCATTTTTTAGGCTGGCTTTTGCATCACTTTGTCAATTCTGGGAACCCCTATCAGTTCAGTTCAGTTCAGTTGCTCAGTCGTGTCTGACTCTTTGCGACCCCATGAGTCGCAGCACGCCAGGCCTCCCTGTCCATCATCATCTCCCGGAGTTCACTCAGACTCATGTCCATCGAGTCCGTGATGCCATCCAGCCATCTCATCCTCAGTCGTCCCCTTCTCCTCCTGCCCCCAATCCCTCCCAGCATCAGAGTCTTTTCCAATGAGTCAACTCTTCACATGAGGTGGCCAAAGTACTGGAGTTTCAGCTTTAGCATCATTTCTTCCAAAGAAATCCCAGGGTTGATCTCCTTCAGAATGGACTGGTTGGATCTCCTTGCAGTCCAAGGGACTCTCAAGAGTCTTCTCCAACACCACAGTTCAAAAGCATCGATTCTTCGGCGCTCAGCTTTCTTCACAGTCCAACTTTCACATCCATACATGACCACAGGAAAAACCATAGCCTTGACTAGGCGGACCTTAGTCGGCAAAGTAATGTCTCTGCTTTTGAATATACTATCCAGGTTGGTCATAACTTTTCTTCCAAGGAGTAAGCGTCTTTTAATTTCATGGCTGCAGTCACCATCTGCAGTGATTTTGGAGCCCAAAAAAATAAAGTCTGACACTGTTTCCACTGTTTCCCCATCTATTTCCCATGAAGTGATGGGACCGGATGCCATGATCTTCGTTTTCTGAATGTTGAGCTTTAAGCCAACTTTTTCGCTCTCCTCCTTCACTTTCATCAAGAGGCTTTTTAGCTCCTCCTCACTTTCTGCCTTAAGGGTGGTGTCATCAGCATATCTGAGGTTATTGATATTTCTCCCGGCAGTCTTGATTCCAGCTTGTGTTTCTTCCAGTCCAGAGTTTCTCATGATGTACTCTGCATATAAGTTAAATAAGCAGGGAGACAATATACAGCCTTGACGTACTCCTTTTCCTATTTGGAGCCAAACCCCTATACCTTTCAATAATTTCTTGCTTTGCTTAAATATATAAATCTGAATTTTCTTACTTGCTAATAAGAATTATTTTTGGATACAAATAAACACATTATTTCCTGGACAAAACTTGTCTTCTTTCATCCTTCACCACTGCCATTAACAAATGTTAAGCAAGTAGTTAAAGGTTGTTGATGAAAGACTATGAAATCCTTGACCTGTCCTGGGGGTTCACCTGTAGGACCCATTCCTGTTCAGCTTATTAACCTGTGTTTCATGTTTGCTAGTGTTCAAGCTCTCTCTTTTTCCATCCAGATACCAGAATAATGCTTCTTTTCCCATTTCTGTCTTAAAGGATGTTGAATGACTATTGGCAAGTATTTATCTCTCTGATTTAAGACTTTTTTTTGGCTAATATGCAACTAAAAGTAAAGCTAGAAATAAATTATATGCCAAGGGTGAGATTTGGGGCAGTTCATTGGATTGCCTCATTGTACATGTTGCCTGACTATAAGATTGATGTCACCAACGACTGAGTGGCTAACACAAGCACACAACTGTAGCTTCTATAATTATGCTAATAAGGTACATGTTTTCATCTTTTTATATATTAGATCTCCAGGTAGTTGTTATTTGAATAAAGGGTTATTCTCCTTTAAAAGATTGAGAAGCAATGCCCTACAGAACATGCTTCAAATCATTTACCATAGGATTCTAAGACCTTCTGTGATTGAAGCCCAACCCAAGTCTTTGGCCTCATTTCAGTCTACATAATGACTCATTCTCTAAACATGCTGACCACTGCTAAGTCTGTAGTTCTACTTCTTCCTTCCTACACAATGTATTGTTTTTGCCTCTTGTTTTCTAATCTGCCTGCAAGGCTGTCTCCTTTCTTGTGAGTTGATGAAGAACTGCTATCCCTTAAAACTAATCCTTAGCAAGGCCCTCCCCGATACATTCACTTGGCTGGTTTAGGATCACTTCAAAGTGGCTTCCTTAAACCGCATAGAAAGAAAGCTTCCTCAGTGTGTCCTTACTGGCTTTGCATTGGTTTTCCTGTCTACTCTAATGGAACAGAGACTCCTTGAAGGTAGAGGAACACAATGCTTGGCCCCTAAGAGAGACTCTGTAATGTTTTGATTTACAATAGGAAGCATATATTTGGTTTTTATTCCATTTTTGGCACAAAGCAACTATGATTTCCTAGGTGGTGAGAGCACTAGGAATATTTTTTTGTTCTCATACTTGGTGTTTTTGTTTTATTTTTCTATTTCTTTTCTTTTTCTTTTAATTGGAGGATAATTGCTTTACAATAATGTGTTAGTTTTTGCTATACAACAAAATGAATCAGGTATATGTGTGTATGTGTGTGTGTATATATATATCCTCTCCCTCTTAGACCTTAATCCTACCCCCTCATTCCACCCATTTAGGTCATCACAGAGCACCAAGATAAGTTCCCTGTGCTGTATAGAAAGTTCCTACTAGCTATCTATTTATACATGGTAGAATCTATCTATATGTCAATCATACTCTTCCAATTTGTCCCACCTTCCCCTTCCCCTAACTGTGTCCACAAATCTTTGCTCTGCGTCTGTATCTCTATTCCTGTTTTGCAAATAGGGTTCATCTGTACTATTTTTCTAGATTCCACACATATGAGTTAACATACCGTACTTGTTTTTCTCCTTCTGACTTACTTCACTCTGTATGACAGACTCTCAGTCCATCCACATCTCTACAAATGACCCAATTTTATTCCTTTTTTCAGGCTGAGTAATATTCCATTGAATTTATGTACCACATGTTCATCATCCATTCACCTGTCAATGGACTCAGATTTGGTCTTTGATCTTGGTTCTGGACACAGGACTCCTAAACCTCTCCTAATTTTCTGGGTACTAGAGTTATCTTTTTTCTAATGAAATGCCTCTGGGTAGGCTCCTGGGTAGCTCCTGCATGAGGCTGTTGTTGTTTAGTCACTAAGTTGTATCTGATTCTTTTGCAGCTCCATGGGCTATAGCCTGCCAGGCTCCTCTGTCCATGGGATTTCCCAGGCAAGGATATACTGGAGTGGGTTGCCATTTCCTTCTCTAGGGAATCTTCCCAACCCAGGGTTCAAACCTGCATCTCTTGTATTGGCAGATGGATTCTTTAACTTTTGAGCCACCTGGGAAGGGCTGGTCACCAAAAAGTTCAAACCTTGATTAGAAGCTCAAACCTTTCAGCCCTATCCCCCATTCTTTGAGAAGAAAGACAGGCTGGAAACAGAGTTAGTGATCAATTATATCTACATGACAAAACCTCCGTAAAAGTCCCAATGGTATGGGATTCAGAGAGCTTCCCAGGTAGGTGAACATGAGGATGAGGGGAGAGTGGCACTCTGCTTCACTTGTCACATACCCTGTCCTATACATCTCTTCCTCTGGATATTCATTTGTATATTTAATCACATACTTTTATAATAAAGGTAAACATTGTACAAACAGCTTTTCTGAGTTCTGTGAGACTCTCTAGCAAATTAATCAAACCTGAGGAAGGGATGGTGGGAACCTCGAGTTACAGCTAAACAGTCAGAAGCACAGGTGACAAACAGGTCTTGGATTGGTGTCTAAAGGGAACAGGACAGTTCTGTGGGGCTGAGTTCTTAACCTGTGGAATTAGATATTATCTCCAAGTAAAGAGTCAGAATTGAGTTAAATTGTAGGACACTGGTGTTAGAGCATGGCTCCATTTCAGGAAATTCCCCTTTCCTCCAGGTATTGGAACTGGTTCTAGAATAGACTGCTAGATTTGTTAAATGTTTACACTTGTCATGACCTTCATGTGTTAAAATAGATAAAAAGTCAAATTTCTCACTTTGCTGAGTGGCAATGTTTACATATATAGTTAAAAAAAGAAGAAAGAAAGAATTGAGAACATGATTGATACTCTTAATCTGCTTTTCTTGCTTTTTATCTTCCCAACTGGACTCTGGTTTGAGGGATTTGCAATGACTTCTGCTGGTTATTATGCTGAGCTAGGAGATTGCAGATAAAAACTACAGAGCCACTGTGATTCTTTCTCCTTTGTAAACCTGGGTTTTTGTTTGTTTGCTGTTTTGGTTTATTTTGGTACCATTTTTTGTGTGTGCTTATATGTGTATCTGGAAGCTTGTCATATTTAAATTTTATCTTAGTAATTCAAAATTTCTGACAGGATTTGTATCTGTTTGTGTATATTCCCAAAATGTTCTCCTCAGTTCTAGATATTTGTCATATATAGTTTGCTTGATTATTCATTTCCATTATTTTTTTCTTTCTATATGCTGCTTAATGTGTGTTGGCTTACCTAGATTTGCCAAGAAGCACATATCCTATCAATTCTTTATGTATTTTATTTTTTCACTTTCCCTTAATTTCAATACAGTTGATCTTCACAAATTTCATTTTTAGAAATACACATTTTGTTCTTAAATTGTTACTGAATTAGGACACTCTTCAATCATGCTTTCTACTTCCAAGAATTCTTGCAGCCACGTTGACTCTCTCTCTCTTTTTTTTTTTTTTAACTTGCTTTTGTATTTATCACTGCGATTCTCTTGAATCTGACTGAGAATGCTAGTCAGATATATTTTAAGTTTTCTTTTAATTTTTTTAAATAATTCTGTTTTCTTTGGTAGATATTCGCTCATTTTAGAGCATGAAATTATCATTTCTGGCTGTTATTTTCCTCATGTGCCCCAGGTTGTATAATGACTGCTCATATTTTAAAAGGAAAACTGAAAGGGTAGTTCCTAGTCTGGGTTGCTGATGCTGGTTCTTCCAATGATTCTGTGACCCGGGGATGATTTCTCCAGCAGGGTCTGTGGCCACAAATCTCCACTTTGTTAGTGCACTATCTGTGTTTGAGTAAAACCTGGTATGGTGGTGGTTGTGGCAAGAGTTCAAGGTAGAGGATTCAGCACCCAGCTATTCTCCATTCAAATGTTTGATGGAGATCCTGAAGAACTGACTTTTTTTCCCCCTAAAGTGAAAGTCGTTCAGTCTGTGTCTGACTCTTTGCAACCCCATGGACTAGAGAGTCCATGGAATTCTCTGGGCCAGAAGACTGGAGTGGGTAGCCTTTCCCTTCTCCAGGGGAATCTTCCCAACCCAAGGATCAAACCCATGTCTCCTGCATTGCAGGTAGATTCTTTACTGGCTAAGCCACAAGGGAAGCCCAAGAATACTGGAGTGGGTAGCCTATGCCTTCTCCAGGGGATCTGCCTGACCCAGGAATCGTTCTGGTGTTTCCTGCATAGGAGGTGGGTTATTTATGAACTGAGCTATCAGGGAAGCCTGTTTTTCCCCCTGAAATTTCAGTTAATTGACTATGCTCTATTTCTTGATTGACTTAATTCCCTAGCTATTTGTAATGAAAAGGTAATTATGTACTAAATTCATATGAACAAGAATTATAAAGAGAAATTCTTATAGATAGATCACTGGTACATCTCTTTACAATCACAATCCATTAATGTTTTAGTAACACTTTTATATAAATAACCTGTTCTTTTACTCATTGAAATTTCAAGGTCTTTCTTATATCATATTAAATATCTTAGCTATTTATTCATTTAATATTTCATTAAATTTGCAGTCTCACTATAGGATATCAAGTTAACCACCACTGACATTTATTTGAAATTCTTTAAACCTATTTAATGGAAGAATTAGAATTTGAAAAATTCCCTTTTACCTGTTCAGGTACATGTTTCTGTTTCTGCAATTAAGATTGTTACATGTGATGCACATTTTGTATTAAAATATCCCTAGGAATTTTATATCTTGTACTTAGTTTTAATGTAATGTTTTATTTCATTATACGTTATAGCTGGTTAAATATTTTATATTTCATATAATCATTTGCAAGTTCACCTTACACATTTTTCCTTATTTCTTTTAGAAATTCAGGTAACTTTAGCATATTTTTTCACTAAATAAGGTGTATTTCAAACACATAAAATAATATAACAAGCATTTGTACCCTGATATTTAATTATATTTATTTAGTATCTAAGAAGTTATACATAAATAAATAAGTAAATAAAGTTAAAATCCTATCCATCAACAACCTTGCAGAAACACTTACCATTATGAGTAAATGTGAGCATTCCATGGCCTAGTCAAGTTGACCCACAAAATCAACCATCACAAGCAATCTATTTTTTGTTGAGATGTGTATANATAAATAAGTAAATAAAGTTAAAATCCTATCCATCAACAACCTTGCAGAAACACTTACCATTATGAGTAAATGTGAGCATTCCATGGCCTAGTCAAGTTGACCCACAAAATCAACCATCACAAGCAATCTATTTTTTGTTGCTTTATGTTTATCATCATATGGACATTAATTTAACAACCTACAGCAATATGTCATGATTACTATTTGCTAACTGGAAAAAAATTATAAACATCACTTCAGAATAAAATATTAAAGTATAAACTTCTACTTCTTGAATTCTTTTTATGTGCCATTTGCACTTAAATTTGGTGGTAGGAAAACTTATCAGGAACATCCCAGTCCATAATGTAGAGCCTGTCAAGATTTCTTTCCTGTGAGTAAGCCTTAACGCATGAGGAAATTTGGGTGCATTTGGATGAGAACACAGAAAGTGGATGCAGGCAGGTTTGGATTTGACCCCTGACACATCATCCACTTTAGCCAGTCATCCTTGGGTCTCAGAGAGACACAGTAAATGATTTTTTAATGGATAAATGAATTGATATAACTTGGTTTCCTATTTGAAATTATGTTGAAAGTCTTGCAAAAGTTAAATCAACTTAAATGTGAACATATAGAGACCCTGGCAGATAGTAATGGCTCGATAAAAGGTAATAATAATTGTTATGCTAGTGGTAGCTTTTAATATTCTGAATCTAACTTTGGCCTTTCAACTTGAAGTGAGAGACTAGAATACCTCTGTTGATTCATATTTTCCCTAAGGCTACTGAAAGCCTTATTCAAGTGAAGTTAAAAACTACACCTTCAATGTATTCCTATCAAGCGTTGTCATATATTTCAGCACCTAAGAATCTCTTTGGTGATAATGGTAAAAAGACAACATGATTTATAGTCTGAAACATTTCTTCAACTTACATACATACTTTAAAATGAAATAGTTAGTTTGGCCCTATGTGTATGTATTTTTATCAGTTTAAAATTTTATGCTTAGAAGTAATTTAGTTAATGTAGCAGTTAGCAGAAAGTGTAATAATAATAATAATAAATAATAATAATAATAATAATAAATTGTAGAAAATATGTGTCTAAAATGAGGTGATTGACTGCATTTTCTTAAAAGTAAAACTGGGTTATTTCCTCTAACACTGCTCCAAACCATTATGTATTCAAATATTCTGGGGCAATATTTATCAAATATTTGTCAGAGTGGAAACTGAGAGACTGAATATACAAACGGAGAACAGCCAGACCATATGTAAAAGTAGAACACAACCCACAGTCTGCAGCAGCTAGTCCAGGAGTAAGTGAAATCAGCCCAAAATGGAGTAATCAATAACTGCCCATTTCCTTAATTTCTGCTTCCACTTCTAATTTATAGCCAACCATTGAAACCCAAATATGTTCCCCTAATGGAAGAAACACAAGCTGGAATCAAGATTGCTGGGAGAAATATTAATAAACTCAGATATACAGATGACACCACCCTCATGGCAGAAAGTGAAGAGGAGCTAAAAAGCCTCTTGATGAAAGTGAAAGA